>VNJQ01002680.1:365552-449787 GCA_008042515.1 Drosophila truncata | reverse complement strand
CGGAGGATGCGCTTGAGTACCTGGCTGGCTACGTAATTAAAAAATCAAATTTGTCTACCGAGTTAGCAAAAGAGTCGAGATTTACATACGTAGATGAGGTTTCGCATGGAGGACTGATGAAATCTTCATCGGCATTTAAAAACAAAATAAAACAACTTGAAAAACATATTTTTACATATTGTTAAAGACACATTTAAAATAACAACAAATTTAAAACAGACATTGTTAAACGCCGCTGAGCAGGTCGATATTAGTGTATATATAAAAAAAATTCATTTTAAGATACGTATATTCTTCATAGAGCTTGAACAAGAGAATGGCTGTCAAACAACAAAAACAAAGAATTATGTCAAATTCAAAATTAGAATAAATTAGAATAAAACACAGAATAAACATTACAACTTTTGTTATAACTAAGGAAACTTTTAGCCCCATGCACCGTTCAAGGGTTAATCGAAACACTATGTAGCCTTTTCACTCACACTAACTGTCAAAGATATTTCACTCGCACTTATATTAAGGGACTATGATTTTGCCGAGTGGACTACGTTGTATTGTTGTATCATGGTTATGAGAAAATTCAAAATACAATATGAACGACTTTCCAAAGGTAAGTTTGCTAAGAGCCTTAGATTTGCACTGGATCCGATGGCTGTGGCTCTTACTCAGATCACCCACCAGTAACTAAGGTCCACGATAATGGGCAGTTTCGCTATTAAAAACTTAGGCGACACCTTCTGCTTGGAAACTGGGGCAGTACAGTTATGGTACAATTATGTATAATACCAACTCAACTGAATAGGTTTGAGAAATCGTTCTTACACTTTTCACTATATCTTTCTTCCAATTCTTTTTTTTTCTTTATTTTATTTGTATTTTAATTCTTTATTTATTTACTCATTGAAGGAGAGAAAAAAGTAACGGGACAAATGCAACGGTTATTCTGAATTTTGCTTTTATCTTGAAATTCGGTAAATGAGCGCTCTTTTTTGGCTCATCTGATTAGGTTTTACAGCTTTGACTTCACTTTGTGTTTGACTTGAATTAATTAAGAACGTGGGTGGGCATACAAAATACTAAATAATTCTAAAACAATGTATTATATTATTAATTGAACACCAGGACCTTGACTAACATTTGGAAGAAATGTATAACTATTGTTTGTATATTCAGGGAATCACAAAAACAAGCTGAGAGTGCTTTATTTTTATTTTATTTATTGACTGAGATAATGTCTTCCATGAGAACCCTCTGCTCTTCACCAATCTTCCTCCCAATAGATTGAAAAATAAGGATCTTTGTACACCGTACTCTGGACATTCTCGCTGCGCCAATTTAGGTGTCTGGCAATAAGGAAGCTCTGGAGTATAAGAACGTTTAGGTTGACGAATAGCATAAGGTAGTTCTTCGGCGTTATCACCATCGAGTAGCGGGTATAAATTAGACTCGCGGCTACTAGCGACCCGCACTGGTTTAGCGAGATGTTCTGGGCGGGCCGAACCAAAGAGTCACCAAGACCGGCCATTACCATGCCCTACAAATAATCACATCAGAACACGAATTTTCTGGTTTAAATTGTATTTATTATAATACTTAAGTCGTAATGATGACCATTAAGATGCACTTACCCATTTAAAGAATGGCCCCCAAAAGAATACGGTTTTTGGTCCTGTAAAATAAGTTTATTCCTTTATGTATTAAAGCAAATATACCTACAAACCAACTGGCGAAGTCCATAACGGTTGCAGTGATTGTGGGACGATATAATCAACAGAGTTAATGAGTGCATTGTACAGTTTCGACAAATGTCCCACTTTTTTTGACATTTTATATAAATGCCATTAAAATATGTAATTTATTTATTTAGAAAGACCTTTAATTTTGAAATGAAATAAAAGGAAAAGGTGAGCGAAGGCGTATTTGTATATGTTGGTTTACAATTTCGCTTTCCTTCGAATTTTTAGAATTCAAATTCGAATTTAGAATTCAAATTTTTAGAATTTTGCTAAGTCCGGTAACACCGGTAAAACGGCAAAGATTTCATTGCGATGTCTGGCAGCGCCAATTCAGACAGTTTTAAGTGTGGCTGACTGACACTGAGGGTAAAATCCAAATTACTTTGTCTGATTTTTATATTCTTGACCGTAATCATCTACGGGCACACTGAATTTTGACCCAAAAAAAAAACAAAACAATAATAAACATTTTGTCTCAAGCAATTAAACATTAACGAAAAAAACAACAAAGTACAATGGAAAAGCGGTACAAAAGAGAACGCTCTCCCCACAGGGAAAAAAGGCGACCGGCTAAGCCCCATGCACTGACCTACAAAAATCTTCAGAAAATGCCACTGAATCTGCGAAAGAAAGCCGTACGGGAGGCAAGAAATCGAAACGAAAAGATCCTGGGCAGGCGCAAGCAGCGGAAAAGGAATCCCCGAGAGCTGTCCACTACTCCACGCCGCCAGCGCAACGACTTCGACCGGTCCGAGCACAACGCCATGCTGGCCAGCACCTCACAGGAACTGCGACGCATCCTGGACAACTGCGAAACGCTATCGGATATTCCGCACGATATTACGCCCACAGAGCTGATGGGAGAGGTAAGAAGGTATTCCGGATGGATTTCAACCTTTTCAACCTTTAGCACAGCACAATACTAGTTATAATGAAATATAATTATTTATTATTGTGGACGACAATCCATGCAGTGACGATGAGCACCGGAAATGTCCTCGAGCTCAAAGCAATTTTAGGTATTTAATTAATTAAAAGAATACATTTTAGATAACACCTTAAAACCTTAACAACAGCAACAAATATGCCACCAAAAACTAATGAAATTGTTAAATTAAGGTTCTTTCCAGTTTGTATAATGATTTAGTTCTTAGAAAACCCTAAAATCTGCATTACAAAAGGCCGGCACAAATTGATGTGCTAATGCTGATTGACAAAAGTAGATCGACCCATTGGTTCCTTCATAAAATTTACAGCAGCCAAGAGATGTTCCACTAGAATACACCTACAATCTCCTCATCAGCATCGGTGAGCAATTAGCACATTGCGGGGCTCGTTCTGGCAATGCTTTCGTCACCAATATTGACTACTACTGACCTACTGCCGACCACTCAACGTGCTAAGTGGTGAAAATTGATTATTAGGAAGAACCCCATTCCCGTTACGCGGTACCACTGCACACAGGTTTTATTACAAAAGAAATATAAATTTCATAATTTCAGATAGCCATCGCCGAGGGTCAGGCCACAACGATCCACGTGCAGCGGGATGGACTCAGTACTCTCACCGTGGTGGTCAGTATTTTTCCTTGAATCGATTGAGCAGCTGCTTGGACTCGTTTTCGCTTAATTATTTGTTGTCTCTGTAAAAGTATGATACATTTTAATCTTTAAAGACTATCGTGAAAATCGGGGTATGGGTAAATGAATTGACCTTCTTGAGATTTCCGCCAGTTTGTCTGGGCGTAGACTGATATTCATACTCCTCCAAAGGAGCAAGCACTGGGACACGGACAGAACAGCGTTGCAAAGCATGTAGCTGTGGTTCTTAGGTCGTATTATCATGGCCCAGCGAGACCACAAAACCCCGCTTAATGCCAGGACTGCAGTTTGTCTTTTGGATACAAGATGCGGAGGACGATTGAGAACGTCGCCCAATCCGGCCAACACAACGCACTGAGGAGGAGTTAACATTTAAGATATGAAAATAACAAAAAAACAAAGATGTAGCCTCGGACTACGTACCCACTTCACAGCAGGGCCCCAAAAAAATACCGTTCGTGGACCTAAAGAAATGTAAAATTAGAAGAAATGTAAATACTTACATGTCCTGGCAGAGCCAATCCTTACCCGCGGGTGAGAGCCACAGTGGCCGCATAATTACGGGAACCAGTTTGTCTGCGTTCCTAATTATGCTGCCATATAACCGAGTAAAAGGTCTCATAATTGTAATTTCGTCTCGATTTGATTCGTCAACATTACCTACTTTTAATTTTGAATGCTCACGCAAAGAACGTTGAAATATTTATAATTTCTGATGATTATTCCAACTGAAATTCAATTATTTTGATCCTGAACTGCTATAGGAGCAGCGCCACAAGCACAAAGTCCTTAAAGTCACTTTGAGAACAAATTCAATCCCTAAACGGGCTATCCTTAAGATATAAAGTCAAAATCAAAACCCTATAATACTTCTATCCAAAGATTTCATTGCCAGGCTGTATTTCTCTCGACGTTTCCCTTTTCTGATTAAATTTCAAGGTTAAACTTCCCTCTAATGGACTGTCTGCCCCCTTCCCGCTTCATAAACCCTTCTCAAACAACTTTTCATTTGATTCTCTGTGTCTTTATGAAATATTTTGCAGCTCCACCAAAGTGAGCCGACGATCGCCCAGCTGAAGAGGGCAATCGGTTTGATCTCTCGAGCACAGCACAGGCGCAAGCAGCGCGAACGGCACGAAGAGCGTCTCAGGCGTCGGGGAATTACCGAAGAGTCGGCGGTAGACGAGACGAGGCACGAAGATTGGCGGCAGAGACGGCAACCAGTTGTGGCTATGGCCAGCTCCACCGGCGAGTTAGTTCACTCCGCTCAGCGCAACGGACACGATCATCGCGCATTCGTCTCGTGGCGATTTCTATGGCGTTGCTTTGGCCTGCTAAACGTGGACACCAATCAGCCGATCGACGATCGAAGCTCCAGCGGCAGAGCCACATTAAAGGAGCTGGGCATTGAGAACGCGGCCACCCTGAAGTTTGTGCATCGCGTCAAGTATTTCGGGCGCCAGCGGCAGAGCTAATGCCGAGCCAATGATAGTGATAGTGACGTCCTCGATCTTTAACCACCCGTTTGGAAAGTCGGGCAGCAATCCGCGGACAATCGAGATCGAGGCCAGTGCATTATGGATCGACTGGTTCGGCTTTCGTTTTGCATTTCACTGGGATTACTGCTCCTGGTCACTCTCTCCCTCGTTGTCAACGGGCTGCCATTCGAGGATGGCAACAACAATAATGTCAAAATCACACGCCGCAGTCTGGAGCTGACCCAAACCATCAACATTCAACGCCAGGAGTATATGCAGAGGCAATGCGAGCTGCTGGGAGAAAATACGCAAACGCTTGAGGACCTCAGTGAGCTGCAAATGGACCACATGATCGTGGACAGGGAGCACAAGCTCCTCTACTGCTATGTGCCCAAGGTACGGATAATTCTAGTGTCAAGTCAGCCAAATATTACATTATTAAAGTCAAATGCTGCGTCGACAGTTTTAGCGCAAACACAAACACAGTTTTGTTTAATATTGATCTCAGAAAGCTATTACATTAATGATATAAATATATTTAAAAGAGGTTTTATTTATTTCATATATTTATTAAATAAAAACCTAAATTCGTATTTTAATTAATCAGAATTCTCTACTTAAAGTAACCCGAATAAAAATGTTTTCTTAGCGGTTGCCATGTGTTGTCCCAAAAAAAGAAAAAAAAAATCAGAACATTAGTCAAAAACCGGCATCTGTCATTTGTCTGTCTCAGTTTTCACATTCTGCCTCAGCTTTTTGTTTATAGAAACTTGTTTTCCCACTATCATCACGTGTTTTTGTAAATCTTACGGCTAGTGGCAGCGGTACCATCGATCGACTTGTAAAAATTTCTTGGCTATATTATATAGAGCAACACTTAGATAGACAGTCAGCAAAAGAATCGGATTTCAAACTAGATTTATAACGATTTTACTACAAGCTTATTTGATAGCCTAAGCTCAACGTACTTCTGGCTTATCGGAAAGTGGATTCCGTGCTCATGTCAGCTATATATGTATGTACATATATAATGTAAGTGGCCACAAGTGCTGATTTCACTCATTTTAAACGATCAAATACAACAAAGAGGAATTCTACTATGAGCAGCAAATACAACCTCCGGTAAAGGGGCAGCAATTATAGGCTATTACTTCAGTGAAAATGCTAATTTAATTGCCATTTCTAGGCTGCTTAATGCGCAACTCTAGTATGTCCAAGTCAAAGGCCAAAGTCTTAACGTGTCTGTGTTTTTGCATTAAGTGCTTCAGTAGTTTTGCTCTCGTTGACTCCTATTGATAAGCTTAATTTAAATATATATTTTTTCAGTATAATGAGATTATTTAGGCCCCATCCTATGACGTGCGTAGCAATAGATAATCTCATTTAATTTAATTATTATTAGGATCACCTGCGAATTGAACCCACCCTTATTAATTTGCCTAATTGGATTAGGAAATTGAGTTAGAAGCCTGAAGGAAATTGCCTTTTCCCCTTATCAACCCAATGAGTTATTGGAAAACATTAAACCAAAACTATGAGATTAGATTGCCATGTGCCGGCCGCCAAGGTGTTTGAAGTTGCCTGAGGTGTGAGACATATGTACATATGTGATGTGAGGACAAAAATAGCTGGTGTTTCATGTTGCCGTTGGCCTTTGAACCTTTACTTTTCACCACTTCATTTCGGTAATTCGAAGAAACTGAGTAATTGACAGTGGATGATGTAGCATATCTGGGGAATTCGCTTCGATTTATATGTAATACAAGAAGGATTGTTGAGGTAAACTGAATTTAATGTTAAATAACCCTTACCTTGTTAATTTCTGGATGGGAAAATATTTGATTATGAATTTTACCGATATGGGTGTATTAATGGATTTTCAAGAGATTAGCAAGAATTAGAAGTAAAGTAATAAGATTGAAGGGAAATATATCATAACTTTTTATCAAGAGTTCTATAGATTTATTTTCATCTAAAAATGTATATTATATCGAGTTCCAACTAAGTTTTTTTCATCTTATAAGTAAAACCCAAACTATAATGAATTATTATAAGTGGCACTTACAGAGTCAGTCACACAATGCCAATGGGAATATATCACTCAACATTAGGAGGTGTGTCGTTAGAACATGCCACCCGAATGCCTCGACTCGACTCACGTTCCCTGTTATCGGTTGGCATTTTTTTTAATGACTATTATCTGGCATGGGCGTTACTGGTTTCGATTTCCTCAAGCAGCAGCAGGAGGGGTCAGTGTTACAACCAGCGGTTACAAATTTCAAATGCAGATTTCGCATTCTTATTCGCTACTTTCAACTCGCTAGCCTAACATTTTCCCAGCCCGTTCTTCCGTGAAGTCGTAAATTGTTTATGTTTACCCTTGGCCAATAGCCCCTCGAAGTGCCTGCCCACAACTGCTCCCCACTAAGTGGGGGCTCGCCACACACGGGTCCGTAATTTTATGCGACCATCGCGTGTTGCTTTAATGGCCATAATGAAATTGCGTTAAGATCAACTTACGACGCTTATTGCTGATTACGTATCGAGAGTGTTGCAAGCATTGTGCGACCTTTGAACTTATGCAAAGTGTAAATGAAAGCAGAATAAATTTAAATAAATAAAATAATGAAAATTTTAGGGATTTTTATAATGTATTAGAAAGGTGTCTAAGAGTATTTAAATCAGTGTGCAAAATTGTGTATCTCTATTTTGGAAGTCTTTTACTCTTTTTCTGTAATTTGTTTATGCCGATCAACGTTTCCTGTTACTTTCCCTAGACATATTGACACAAACTCAAGTATTGAAAGTTGTGTAAACATTTAAAAGTAGACACACTCAGTCTTAGTTCTCAATTGATTGATTGAATGAAGGGAAATGTTTGTACTATTGCTACATCGTCATGAATTGAATGTTATTTAAACAGAAAATCAGCAATGAGTAAAAGCCATGTACTGGCACTTGAAACTGATACAAAAAATATCCCTGGATTATTTAAAAATCTTGCATTCAACCTTGCCACAGATATTTCTCCACCTGAATTCCCTCTTCCACGTAAGGAACGTATTGTTTGTTTTTGTAATGTGAAATGTTTTTGCAATGCTTAATGGCGCTCGACATTGGCCACCCAACTAAATGTTTAAATATACATAGTAGACTTATGTGCATATATACTAATCTGTATATAATATTTTTCCACTTTATTTGTTGTAGTTCCTAGTCTTTGTTGGTTGACTTGAATGACTAGACGACTTGACTTATTGCCCAATGCTTTCATAGCAGGGAAACCTTCTCCGGCTGGTCATCTGAGCAAGATCTTTTTTCCTTTTTTCTTTTGGCGAAAATTATAATTTATTGCAGTTGACAATTAAAACCAAAGTAATTCAGCTCGTATAAAAACGAGGTCTTCGAAGAGATTTCATTAAACGATTATCCCCTCTCGGAGTCGCAGAAAAAAAACAACAATAATAAAAAAGTCGTTTGGTTTGTCGGGTCACTTGTTGTTCGTTACTTGACCAAGATATCATACAGCTCATGTTACAGAGTAGCTTGAATTTCTTTTCAAAAGAGTCAACCGGTTTTTTTTTTCAGATTTTATTTATAATGGTTTGAATGAAGGGACAAAAATATGGTACATGTCGATATATGGAATTTTAAAATATAAAAAGAAGGTTCCATCCAACGCTAAATATATAATAAAAATATAATAAGTAGAAAATTATCAAATTATAACTATTACTTTCAAAAACTACCCCAGAACCAAATCAGATATGGTAAGAATAGTTTCGAAATGAGTGTACATTTGACACCTGCTCCTAGATTTATCAGACTACTATCTCTGACCGAGTCACTCATATACACTTCATAGAAAGAAGGCCTCATAGGTTCCTGCTTATCGGTGGTTCCCTACAATTATGCTTCTTTGTGAAATGCAAAAGAATTGGCTGACTCACTCGAGAACCACACAAAATACATCATTCAAGGGAAGAAGACTCGACCTTCTGGCTGAGATATTGGAAATATAAAGTGTAGATATTTTTTGGAATTATTTCGCTTGTTTATTTGGTTTAATTAGCAGATGAATAGTGTTCAACTAAACAAACTTTGTTTCTCTGCCTTCAGGTTGCCTGCACGAACTGGAAACGAGTGCTGATGATGCTCACGGGCAAGTGGCGCAATGGAACCGATCCTCTGCTGATTCCTGGATCCTTAGCCCACTCGGTGGGAATGTTTAGCAAGCTGTATGATCTAAGCGAAGCCGAGCAGCGGCAAGTGCTCAGCGAGGAGTATACGCGTTTTATCCTCGTGCGACATCCCTTCGAGCGGCTACTCTCTGCTTATAGGAATAAGTTGGAAGGAGATTCTCCAAGTGCTCGCTACTTCCAGTCGCGTGTAGGTCGTCAGATCGTAAAGGAACTGCGGCCGGGAGCCAGTAATGATTCCTTGGAAAACGGCGACGATGTCAGCTTCGGGGAGTTTGTCCAATATCTGCTAACGCCGGAACTGAGTCGAGCCAATCAGTCGGACTACAACGAGCACTGGGAGGTGATATCTAAGCTCTGCAATCCTTGTGCCATGAAGTACAACGTTGTGGGTGAGTTGTAAAGAAATAATATAACTAATAAAATGTATATTGAAACCGTTTTTAGAAACCGATTATTAAATTATGATTCCTTCGCAGGAAAATACGACACCCTGCTGGACGACTCTGCCCTGGCATTGTACCTAGCTGGAGCCAACAATTTGACATTCCCCACTGGCCACAAGCCATCTAGCACGCGGGCCAATCTACGGACCTACTTCGATCCCCTGCCCATCGGTGCCATACGCAAGCTGTACGAAATCTACGAAGAGGATTTTCGCCTCTTTGACTACGGTCTCGATGATGTTCTCGGCTTTGAGTTCGGCTGATTCTAAACTATTGCTCTCTCTCTTAATTTCCAAGTCGCCACCATAACGCTTTCCACTGGAAAAGATTGTGATTTTAGGCTAGAATTCGTATAATTAAGAGCAGTTCAATGCGAATATTAATTTAATAGTAAATACCTCCCCGCACCTCACAACTACTTCCAAGGATTGTAATTATAGTCGTCCCAAGTTGTTTGTTTACCTATTAATAAATGATTTAAGAAGCTCAAAGTGTTTACTAATTAAGTTTGATATCATTTTATGATAACTAGTTAGTATTTAATTTTTACTTTATAGATCAAATGTAGGTTTTTTAAATATAATTTCCAAATGATACTTATTAAAATGTGTAAGAACATTAATTAAAAGATTAATTCTATTGATATATGCAAAATTAAATATTTTCTTGTACTTGACTGGTTCGTTTTTCTTGTGTACCTACAGTTTTTACACTTTAAAATTATAAACTTGACTACACTTCCGTCAGAGTTCATATTTAAATAGGCATTGGGTTGAGCCTATAAAGTATGCACATATGTATTTATGTACGCTTTCTTTTATTGTTTGTTCTTATGTATGTATGTACATAGAATCACTTGATTCGTAGAAATCAATATAACCATTCAATCAATGAACTCTTAGCAATTAAACTCTTTCTCGCGCATTTATATGGAAATTGATTTCATGGAAAATAAGAGCAAATAAACCTGAAAATTGATTTTATAAATTTAATTACGAGCCAACCAAATTAATTTGTGAAATCAAACTAAAAAGTTAGCAAGGCAGCCAAATTAAACTAAACAAAAAGAAAATTAAGAAGTTTTTATGCGAAATTTCAATGTAATTTTAATTGTTATATTCTTAGGAAGCAATAAATTAGAGTCTACAGCGTCCTAGTTGATAAGCTTTACGTGACGTAGGCTTAAAGTCAATTTAAAAATACCCAATCGCTTATCAGGCGAGAATTCCAGAAAAACTACTCGTAATGAGCTTGCACTTCTTTGCATTGACATCAGTGCACTCTCTTATCATCTTATCAGTTGGGACCTCTCCTGATAGCTGATATTCTCCCAGAATTTCTGTCTTTTTAACGATCGCCCTTTGATTGCATAGAAGCTTTCATGTTTTTCGTCAGCGGGAAAACAAAAAGCTCAATCAACTCGACGGCGTCTGGGGTTGTTTATCACCAAGACATGGACACGGACGATTATAATCGCGAAAACATGTGCATATAATATGTATACGGGGGCCGACCCATGATCAGCGGTCAGATGAATTTAAATACGCAATATTGCCAATAAGAGACGGCGGAACGGCGCCGAACGCACCAAAGCAAATGTTGGCAGACATGGCAGATATCTGATAGATACTTTTATCGCCGCGACATATCCGAAATAAGCAGGCCAACAGATAGCACATGACGATAAACCTGCACCTGCCATGCCAGGCCTCTTATCCTTCCGCCGGACTTGGTTCAAGGTCACTACGCAGATATAAAATGCAATGATCGATTGTTTAGCATTCAAGCCCCTAATATCATAATTATCTTGAAAATAAAGGAAAAAGTATTAACAAATGCAAAGCACAAATTTTTTTAACTTTCTGGTTTAAAAGCAATTTTAGTTTTGGGTTTTTCAAGATAATTACTCAGAGTAATTGCTTATATTGTTTATAAATCACTTGTTTTTTATCATAAAAATGGAATATCTTTTTTTCCAGTGCACTAAATTTCTTGTTTTTTTTTGGTTATTCAATGACTGCTTCGTTTATTTTGCTACGTCCGTTTTTCGCTTTTTTTTTGTTTGTTTGCCTCAATAACAACTTTAAGTTAGACATTGACAAGACATTCGAAATTATTATTATGTATTTTTTGCATGTGTGCTTGGGACTTTGTTTAGCTTTGGCAAAAGAATATGCATTTATGTGTGTGTGGGTGCTCTTTTTTGTATGTGACAAGCAAGGCATTCGCGTATCATATTCTCACATTCCTTTCTCCGCAAAACAATCCCAGTCTCCGTCCCCCGTCATCCATTCATCAGTCCTTGAATTCAGATTTCCGCATCGCTGCCACGCCTTCGCCTTCTCGTTGCGCCCGCTAAGCTTAGTCATTGTAGCTGTAGCGCTGCTTCACGCTGCGGTACTTCTTCAGGGAGTACAGCGCCTCCACCTCCTTGGCCAGGTAGCGGCCTTGGGCGAGCAGGGCAACGATCTTCTTGGGGTCCTGCTCATCCTTGTTATTCATGAATGCATCGTGGATCTGCTTGCGGAACTTCTGCGGCCCGTTCAGGCCGGGATATTCGCGGCCCAAATACTGCAACTGCAATTGGGAGGCAAAATGTTTACGCAATGTCAGGTGGGGGTTGCTCAGTGGCTCTTTTTTTTGGGTGGGGGCGCACGTGGAACCGGAATCCCTGCGGTCTGCCGACCCGGAAAACTTACGTGCTTGTAGAGGCTAATGACTTTCGAGCGCAGCTGTGACATCACCAGTAATCAGAGAGTTTTGTTTGTTTGTTAAATGCAAGTTATCAACTAATTCGGGGGAGCTTGCAGCTTTTATTTTAAAATATTTGAATATTTGAATATGAATCACGGACAGTGTTGCCAGCTTAGCTTATTACAAGCTAGTTTTAGCATTTTTTTTAGCTTAAAGCTTTAAAAATAGCTTTTTACTATTCATCTAGCATATTGTAGCAAAATAAACTTAGTATGTCACTATTTATTTTATTATTTATTTGTTTCATTAAAAAATTCAAGAAAATAACAATATTGGATGATGAGCATACTCCGTACATACATATGTTACGGACTTTATTAAAATATTTTCATATTTAAGCTATATCCAACATAAATTTAACAATATTAAATTGGAGAAAAGATTCGTTTTAAGACTAAACACAGTAAACTGTCACTTCCGTTTTTGACAAATAATGCCTCTTGGTTGGTTAACGGATTTTTAATGAAGGCATCATAAGAACGAAATTTCGCGGATCTAATAGCTTTGTAGCTATTAGATATTTTCTCACCAGATCTAGGGGTTTTTAATTTTTAAATTGTGGGGTTTTAAACGAAAATCTGACCTAATTAATTTTTATATTAATTTAATTTAAATTAATAATAATAATAGCTCTCGGGCATAGCATATTTTTTTCCATTTATTTTTATATATAGCCGTTTTAGTTTATTTTTCGACAAAATCTAGCTTGTTTGTGAACTCATCACTGGTATAACTGAAAGAGACCGTGTTTGCTGTAGATGAAAATACTGAAAGTGGGACCGTAGTCAGGGTTTTTTAAATATTTCTCCCGCCAAGCGGCGGAAACAGGAAAGCTTTTATTTTAAAATATTGAAGTGAATCACAGAGCTTTAAAAGCATCGATACTAATATCGATGTTTCTTTTTTTTTTGCGTTAATATCGATTTATATTTTAGAGTATCGATATAGTAGTATTGGTTTTAGTATTTTTCTACTTTACTTTCACGCACCTATCGCTAATCCTGGACGGACTATCGCACACTACGTTGCGTTTGTGCACCCCTCGTCGATCAGCTGTTGAAAAGAAGAAGCACGCGATGGGAGTGTTTTCGTTCGAGGCGAAATTATTTTTATTATTTTCGCGCTAAATAGCAAGCTGTTAACGAGCCAATTTAGTTTAGAACGCGACCGAGTAGTTAGCAACTCTCGCTGTGATAGCGGCCAACGCGCCGCCCGGATGAAAGTGCGTGAAAAGCGAATCGAAAATTGAGACACCTCCGCGACCTCCGATACAAAGTGGGAAAAATCGAACCTGTATGCGTGTGTGTGTGTGCGTATATAGCCGTGTGTGTAGAATAATAAATTTAATTAAAAGTCTAATGTGCAACGCTGCCAGTAATCCGTTGCCGAAAAAGTAATGTCATTGTATATATCTATAAAAAGTGTGTGTGCCCGATCGATGAGAATGAGTGCAGCGATGAGCAATCGATAATCGCAAGTGCGCACCTTACAGCAACAACAAAGCAGGCAGGCAGCAGGCACACCTAAACCGCCCACTTCCCCTCGCCACAACACACACACGCAAACACACAAACACAGTTGCGGGGAGATGGCGGACCTGACGGATATGGCAGCGGTGGAGGAGACCAGCGACGAAGGCTTTCCGCTGGGATTTCCAGAAGTCGGCACCTGGAACACCACACACAATGTCGCCTTCAACGACATGAATCTGGATGCGCGCATGGTAAGAGGACTCTGCAGGCAGGGCACACGGCCACATACATATACGCAATACGATCCCAGTCAGTCGCATTATAAGGCTATATAATTTGATTAATATGTTCTGGTATGTGCCCAGCGAGTGAATCAGCCGACAAACGGGCTTTATCTCCAAGGAGAGAGAGAGAGAGAGGCAGCTGGGAGGGTGGCAACGAAGCTACGGGACGCTTATCAATCAGGGGGACTTGGTCATTGACACACCACTAGCCTCCTCCTCACGCTCTCATTCCGCTTCACCCTTAACTGATAACTCTGATCGCTGATTAGTTAGCGCTACGGGTTTCAAGACTGATCTCTAAATATAATGGGGAATATCGTAAAAAAACATATATCTCATAGTTCTATAATCCGTATTAATAACAATTCTTTCTTCATTTATTAGTCTTTTGATAACTACTTCAAGATCGTGTACTTTACCCTCATGTATCCGAGGTTTCTTACTTAATAATAACATTGGTTTTATCAGGTTTATTTAACATATATCTCATAGTTCTATAATCTGTATTAGTAACAAAGCTTTCTTCATTTTTTAGTGTTTTGTGATTACTTCAAGATCTTTTGTACTTTAACCTCATGTATCCGAGGTTTATTTCAGAAAAGTTTATTTAGAAAGGCATTATTATTATTTACGTACAAAGTCTGTATATTGTATCAATGATTAAAACATAAACTAAAGATATTATTGTAAATAAACTTGTTTTTTATTTATAAACCTTTGTAGTTGATTTTAGCACTTATTATATTTTTCAAATAAATATTTCTTGAAAAAAAAACGCTATAAATACAGTATATATTCCCTGTATTAACCTTCACCTGTTGCTTAATGAGTAATAATTCATACCAGCTGCCGTGTAAGATATCCCAATATCAAAATGAATTACTTTATAGTATTCTTTATTTTGGTCTTACAAATGGGAAACCATTTTCAAATACAATTTCTTGATTGTTCCCAAAGAAACTATATTTTTTATACCTTTGTGAATATACTTTACTACCCTTGGTATTATAATTTTAATCAAAAGATTATACACATATTTATATTTAAAATGTAAACTCAATATTCTGAATTTTTAACATTATAAAAACGAACTAAGAAATCCAGTTAATTTAGTTTTCATTGAGTAAACAAAGCTTTAAAAGTCAAAATTCTATTAGCGCACTTAAGCTTTTCCTTCCACAACATACTATTCTTTATTTTTGAATAGGACTTCTTGGGAAGTTACATGTCTAACATTTATTATACCATAATTTTACGCACAGTTCGTCGGATAAGAATCACGTTGTAGAGTTTATCATTGTAAAACATAACTTGTAGGATCACACATGCGTTTAGGAAAGCTGTCAATACGTTTGAGCACCAAAATTTCGCCACACACAGTCTTAACCTGGTTCTCGTAACACAAAATATTAAAAGAAATATTCAAAATTTTAAGAAATCACTAAGATTTAAGGCTGTTGTAGGATTTAGGAGATATTCGAGTCTAAAAACAAAACAAACAAACATTTAACGAGGAGTCCCCGATTCTGGCCTTAAGACCAACACGATGCAACCTATGCGTAAGCTGATCACCTCTCTGGCGACGCGTGTGTCGCATTTGAAGACTTCCATACGAAGGGCCAGCGGGAGCAATAGCATTCCTGAGATATGCATCACCAACGATGAGGACGAAATCGAGCCCGATGACGATATGGGTATTCTAGAGGCGCAATACCCGATCCTGCGCAGCAGCCACACGGATATCTTCTACATGGCACAGTGCTTGGGTCCGGCATACCAGGGCCTCATCTCATCGGCGGATCGCCCATATACCACCTCCTACTGCCCGGCAGATACGAAATCCAATGGCAAGAAAAGCGCACTTGTTGCCAAGCCAAGCCAGATGTGGCTGGCTCCATGCCCCAGGCTGCTGATGAGAAATATGCGCCATTTGTTCGAGCATCCGTGTTCCGACTTCCGTAGCTGCATGAACGTCAGCTTGATCGGGATGGAGTTCCAAGAAGCTGACATCGACAAAGCCCTGCGCTCCTTCTTCCTAATCGCATGCCACGAGTCGTGCGAGATTCTGTACAACGGCTACTGGGCGGACTTTATCAATCCCATGACTGGTCGCGCTCACTTCTGGCCCGCCCAAGCCACACGGCGGCAGTACCGGGAAGCTCAGCTCTTTGGCCAGGGCATAGCCTTTAATACTACCAATGGGTGCACTGTAATCGAGAGCGAGAAGGGCGATCAGTACACCGGGCTCATCTTCACGGACATGCCGTACAAGGTTCTGGAGACTTGGCTATCGAAGGGTGTCCTGGAGGATCTTCCCTAGATGCATATGACGATCCCACTACTTGTGTTCACAAAGAAATTCATTTTAGAAAGCAAATTCACGAAAAACAAACAAACACACAAAAAAAAAGGACAAATTTTACGTAGTCATGGAGAAGTTTGGATTTATGGCGGAGACCTTTAACTGTCCCATCAATGTTTTGGTAAACATAAAATTATTATAATACAATGTAACTTTCTATACTACCGACCAAGGCAACGTGGCTGACCAGAAGCCCAATTGAAGAATTAACAGACCTTGAGGAATCGGGAATTCAGGATTTATACGATGTTACAATTTTGAACAAATAAATTTGGAAACTATACTCAATTGTATATTATTATTTAAATTAGAAATATTTTAAGCAGCTGAAACTTTTTGCCCTCGTTTAATATTCATTCATTTGAACTTTAAACCGTCTAAAGTTCTCGAAACACTTGAGAAGCGATTAACTAAATGTATGTTTACGGGATCGTAATGAAATTTTGATATGTACTTAAAAAGCATTTATTAAAGCTGGGGTTCTTCAAGGAACGGGGTTAATTTAATAAATTCCAAAGTTTGAGTTCACTTTTAGTTTAGGCGACTTTAATTTTTACAAATACTCTTAAAAAGTGATTATTCTTTGGATATAAATCTATAAAAAAGGTATGATAGCATTATTATATTTATATTTAACATTTCTTCCCGATAAACATCCGTATTCATTAAATTCCCTTCTTTTTTTCAGATATGGCTGCTTGCGTCGCTACTCACCACCATCACCTGGGTGACTTACATCACCTTCTACAATTCCCGGGTGATCGGAATGCTGATCACAAAGATTGCCAACAGGTGGTTCATCAAGGGAGCGTATTTTAAGATCGGATCTGTGGCCCTGAATCCGTTGGCTGGCAAGATTATGTTTCGGGATTTTGTGTACATTACCTACGATTACACAGTGCGAGCACAGGACGGATACTTTATCTTTCGCTGGTGGCGATCGTATGTACCCAAGGATGTGTCCGAGGATCTCTCCCACTCGGACACGCGTCTGTCGGTCCAGTTAAATGGTTACGAGCTGCACATATACAACAGATCCGATCTGTACGACAAGCTGGAGAAGACCTTCGGGCTGGAGCCATCGCTGCTCATACCCACGGATGTGGTGAGCACTGAGGAACGAAACAAGCTGAAGGAGCACCACATGAACCTCGAGAATGCTCGTCAAAGCCAGAGGATACAGAACGTGAAGAACTCGGAGGCCATGCAAGCGACCACTTGGAGGGATCTGATTCCAGTGATCAAGATTGACATTTGCTCCGGCCGCTTTGTCTTTGGAAACCGTTTGACGCCGACAACTCTCTCGATTTCCGTGGAGGAGGCCCACTGCACGTACAGTACGAAGCCAGCTGTGTGTCAATTGGATCACTTTATGCACTTTGTGAAGGCCAAAGTGGAGAATGCCAAGGTGCTCTTCTGTCCGAGTCCCAAATACACGGGATTGATCGATGAGCCCCCTCGCTATATGGGCGAGGGCTTTGTGGTGATGATGTCCAATCAAATGGACTTGTACTTCTACATGGATGAGCCTGGCGTGGTGCCGGAACAACCCGTTCAGATTGTCCTGCCCAACGGCGATGTGGTGGAGCCTTCGCCTCCAGTTTGGGGCATCAATGCGAGGTGCCTCAAGGGAACGGATTTCAGCTACGGACCCTGGGCCGATCGTCAAAGGGATCACCTGTACAAGTACTTTTATCCCTCGGATTGGAAGGAGGCTGAGGTGACGCCAACACCTCAGCCTGGAGAGCTGCGCAGCTATCAGTCCTTCGATGTGACGCTGTGCGTGCTAAATGAGGCCACCATCGATATACTCTTCTCCAAGGAAAAGGAGACGAACGCTATGCACATTACCGTGGGACCTGCTTCATATGTGGAGGTTACGATTCCCTGGGTCACACAGCCCGACGGCTATACTTCCAAGATCCAGGGTCAACTCTTTCACGTGGAGGCCACCACATCGCTGCAGTACCGCAGCCTGGCGGAGTTCGAGTCCCTGGAGTACAAGGTGCGAATTCATTATCCCACCAAGTGGAATGCACCGCAGGACTGGAGTATCTCGTTGGCTGGCTGCAAGACGTCAGCTTTTATTGTGTACAAACACAAGTGCTTCTTCCAGGACCTGATCGAGGATTGGGCGAACAAGGCCAGACCGGATATACTCAGCTTTGTGCCCTACACCTGCAACTTCAGCATCCGGCTGCACGAGTTCGAGATCCTTATGCTGTGCAACGAGTACAACTGGATTGACTGCAGCAGTGCCAATCAGGAGAACAACCATTTGGCCTTCTGCGGCGATGTCTTTGAGATGAGCTTTGCCCTGCCGTTCGATGACTTCCTGCCCAAGACGGTGACGCTGAAGTTCTGGATCCACGGCGAGGGCTTGGACCTGAGCCTATACGTGCCGGAGGTATCCTCGGTGCGTCCGATTGTTTTAGCCATAGACGAGAACGCAAGACTGCTGACCAGGGAGGGCAAGCTCATCCGGCGCCCGGAGTTGTACTCAAAGAAGTGGCGCAAGATCTGCCAGCGCTCCGCCGGTTGGATTGACTGCTGGGCCGTGCCTATTTTGGCTCTGTCCATTCAGTATGTTTATCATCCCGTTCCGCCCTTGGGACCCGATCCCCAGGCGGATATTACGACGCCGGAGAAGGAGGAGATCCTCTTGAGTCCCATGCGAATACCCAAGGTGAGGAAATCCCCGGTGAGCAACTGGCAGCAGCCGCCCGAGCAATACAGTAAGTTCGATCCCGGCACATTGGCGGCGGATCACGTGACTGTTGAACTGGAGATTGGCAGCTCGGTTCTTATGGCCTACGGGAATGTGTTGCGCAACTTTATAAGCCTGAAGGAGAATATTTTCGGTGAGGATCAGAACTTTACGGATATGGAGCAGTCGAATGTAAATATGAAGGAGCCAGGGGCCACCCAGCTGAATCCCAAAGATCAACTGTTGGCCAAGGAAAAGGAATTGGCCAATAAATCGATTTCGGAAACCCAAGCGCCCGAGGAGAAACGAAAGCCCTTTGATCCACGTCTGTATCGACCGCTGGAGGTGATGGTCTCTGTGATTGTCCATGACATCCAAGCGCATGTGATGAAGAACTGCAATGCAGACGATCCCCCGTGTCCAGTGGTGCTTATTGAGCGATTCGGCTTCGAGATGAACAAGCGGTATCACGAAACCACGCTGCAGGTTCTGGTTAGTCCGTCGTACTTGCTGGCCTCCGATTGCCTGCAGCGCTCGCAGCGGGAGCAGCACATTAACCAGGGTCACCTGTTGCTCTCGGCAGTCCAGGTGAGAGGTCATGCCATGTTCAGCAATGAAGGATGTGCCCTGGATGAGGATACGCTGGAGTATTCCTGGCTGGTGGAGGTGCAATTGGGCAAACTCACAGGAAAACTTACGCTGCCTCAGCTAGCGAATGTTGTTACGGGTCTGGAGACTCTCATTCTGCTAGCCATCGATCCAGAGAACTGCCTAAAGTCCCCGAAGACGGTGAGGAATTGCCATCATGGAGTGCCCAGCAATTTGTGTCCCCAAACCAAGGAGGAGAAGAAGTACAAGTGTCCGTCCTCCGAGGATATCAAATACAAAATGACCCGCGTTTCGGTGGATGCCGTAGATGTCTATCTCATTGAGAGCGGCACTGCCCTGCACGCATGGATCTCGCCCATCCGCTTGGCGAATTGTAACCTTCACGGCCAGCGGGTAAAGTCCGGCATCTCTGGCTTGCTGCCTTCCATTTTGCTACGTCTGTTCATGCTGCACACTACGAATTCCTCTTTTAACACCAACACCACGGGCAGCAATCGATCCGGAAAGTTAAGGCGAGCAGATCAGGACTCCTTAAAGTCCCAGGATGCAGCTGGAGGATCGCACTATGCTCCACATGGCAAGGCGGGAAAGCGCAGCTCCAACTCCTTTTCAAGACGCGATTCCCGGGATGAAGCCACGCGAAAGCTAAGGGATAGCTTCTCGGAGCCACATGCTAAGCGCACACCGGAAACATCTGAACTCTGCGAGAATTGGGTGGAGGTGGGTTGCACTTCGCTGGGTCCCATTCTACTGGAGGGAGCCTCTGCCTTGCCAATACCGGATCATGAACTGCATCTAGTGCAGCACAAGTAATCTATTATTATATCAATATTTTGTTCGTTATAATACAGCTCTTGCTTTTATTACAGTTTCCTACGCGAACATGATGCCAAGTTCAAGCGATTATGGTTCCTCTGGTCACATAATGGAAGTGCTCTGTCCTCCGGAACTGAAATTTCAAGATGTGGCTGCATTGGAGGCTGCGTTTTCTTTGGCAGTAATCGAAATGGTCAGAAGTTCTTCAAGCCAACGGCACAGGATGTCCACGATAACTACAACATTGCGCGTTACTTGTAAGTATCCTAGGAATTACCCTTGATTAGCTAAGGAAATTCAAATCATGTTACAGAAATCCATTATGTGTATATTCTGTTTAATGATATTTTTAAACTGGGTTTAATTTAGACAAGTTCCCGAGTACACAAATCAAGTTAGCTTGAAAGAAGAGCGTTGAAAATCTGCTCAATCTGCTTGGCTTCTCTTGCAGAACTTCTAAAAAAAGTTATATCTATAAATTATAATTAAAATCTACCACAATTTAATACAATTTCAATTAAAAAACAACAAAAACGCTAAAACAGTACAAAAAACTGACTTTGGCAAGTTTACCAAGTTTATTCTTGGCGCAGCGGCAGTTCTTTGACCTCGATGCCATCTTTATTAATGATCTTTACAAGCCCTCCACCCCTGGCAATGACCATACAGTTGGCGATCAGGGACACCGCCTCGTTTACCTCAATCCCCTCGGTGGAGGCTGTTCTGTTCTGGTTATTGAATCCAAGATGGCTATCCAGCAGCGGTAGCACCGCGCCGACGGCTGTGCCGGCAGCTTGGTAATTTATTTGCTCGCAGTGGCCAAGGGTA
The DNA here is from genome assembly GCA_008042515.1 of Drosophila truncata. NCBI lineage: Eukaryota > Metazoa > Arthropoda > Insecta > Diptera > Drosophilidae > Drosophila > Drosophila truncata. The sequence continues at coordinate 428,495 of VNJQ01002680.1, read as the reverse complement.
TCCAACCAAAAGACAGCACCCTTTCCCTCCTTGTCGATTCCGGCCAGTATAGTGGACATAGAGCAGGGCAAGTATCGGCGCTTGTAGATGTTATTTGAAAGCATTTGCGACATTGAATCGATGCTCATGGGGCGTAGATGAGTTTTCTCGTAATCAGAAACGGTCGCCCTCATCAGACGACTCAATGCGAGGTTGTCCGGCCAAGAACCAGTGGAGGACATAACCGCCACCGGTGACACTTGGAAGAGCTTGTCCTGCTTACTCGGGGGATTGAAGTTATTGCTGGATATTAGAGAGTCGGCCGCAATTACAGCGAAGTCTTTACCGGCAATTGCCACAATGGTGCTGAGGGAATAAGAGGGTCAAGGAGATCAGGAGAAAATATGCAGATACCAAGCTTAATTTCTTGGGAAACTAAAGAACCGAAACTTACCCGTCGTTTAAAGAGACTTTCATTTCATTTTCCATATTTTACAATGATTCCAAAGTTATTATTGACAGTTTCAAATCTATAAAACTTAAAACTCATAGGCTCTCTTGAATTATAATATTAAGAATGGGTTTCTGATAAAATTAAATATATTTTTCTTATATTCCCTACAGCATCATCAACAATAACAAGGACTTTGGGTTCGGCGAGAGCATTCTCCACCAGGGTCAACTAGTCTTCCACACGCCGCCCTACAGTCTGCACTGCGTTTCGCTGTACGATTCGGCGGATTTCAATGGAAAGGGCCGCCTGTACAGGCCAGCCGGAGATTTACGCAATGGAAGCCTTAAGAAATCGGATCTCTGTTCCTTGCCCGATGGGACCAAGTTCAAGATTGGGGCTAGTGGAACAACCGGAGTCGAGAAACCGGACCTGAGCAACCGAAATAAGTCGCGAGAAAGCATTGGTTCACCGAATACTTTGGAAAGGAGGAACAAGCGCTATCCCTGTACCCGCCAGACCTCTGTGGAGGTGCCCTATGCCCGCCTACTGGACAGTCCCTCCAAGAAGCTTCAGTTGCAACACGAAGGGGCTAGTGTAGGGGGCAGCGAGATGGGAAGTGGGCACCGACGAGGCTCGGACTCAAACAGGCTGCGAGTATCGCCGCCCAAGACGAGCATTTCCGACTCTAGACTAACAGGGGATGTTCTGGATGATGAACATGAGGTAAGATCAGAACATTTAAATAATTAAAAATAATTAAATGTAATTTACCTTATTCCCCGCATAGATGCCCGACGAAATGTCACACTCGGCACCCCATTCTCATCCTTTAGAGTTCGAAATCGCAGATATAGCTCTACATGCCCAGGGTTTGGGAGGTGATCACCTTCCCAGAGAGGTACAGCGCACCATATCGCTGACTTCTGAGAATCCTTCAGAGATGTTCTTCTCCGCCGAAGAGGACATATCAAATGTGATGTCGCAGCGAGGGTCTATGAAGCAGCGAAATAGTGCCAACAGTGGATCAGTGGTGCTGTCCGGAAAGAAGCGATTCTCATCAGATTTAAGGTAACTACAAAAAGATATGATTCCCATTTCGCATATAATAAATTTATTTGTTTAGCATTGGAGCCCAAAACGAGAACGGCAGTCATACCTTGCCCACATATCGCAGCGATTTGGAGATCCATGCGCCCGATGGCAATAAAACACTACCGAAACGCCCGCAGAGCACCACAGAACTGGTAAAGCTGAACAATTCCCAATATTTGGGAACATTTCGATTATGTATACGTACTCTCATATATTAGGTCATTTATTCGAAGACTTGTACACACCAATCGCGTTTAGCTTTGCTGCTTTAAAGCCAAGTTTTAAACTATTCACTATATCCTTATCGTTTAAATCGATTTCACCCAGTTATTGATCAGGGCAGCAAATGACAATCCAAATTTCATTCCGAAAACGCTCTTTCAGTGCATGCTTCGCTCTTTAATCTTTAAGAACATATATCTAACTCTAATATAAATAACTTCTAAGCAACTAAGCAACGATTTTTCATTATCCAGTGTTAAAATGATGGATTTACTAGGGATAAATTGATAAATTTGAAAGCATCTTAAATAAATGTTTGAGCATCAATATTATCAAAAAAAAAATCATCAAAAGTAAAAAAAAATATTGATTTATTGCTTTAAAATTGGGATCCCTAGTATTTACTCAGCTGGAAACTGAAAGATCGCTTCTAAATCTGTACAACTGTAATCCACACCTTAAAATCTATTCCTTTCCTCAAAACTCGACTCATCTAAAATCGAAATCCAAAACTAACTAAATCGATATAAAAACCGAAATCAAAACTCATCCAGAACGAAGACGCGAGACGCATTCACGGTCTTGCTACACCAATAAGAAAATTAACAAATATCTCATCACGACCTGAGTACCGACATTTTGTTCATGATGTGAGTAGTTCTTAGCAAAAACCAAAAAAAAAAGAAAAAACCTCTTCTAACTAACAAAGTAGTGCAACTAAACCAAAATTTCCAAGCTAGTCTATTCGGAACCATCTCGATGTATCTGTAGCTATTTCCTACGTTGATCTTGAACTGCAATTCGTGAAAACTCCTGGCTCGGCGATCAACATTAGCATGGATGTTGGAAATTAGTGCATGTGAACATTTTCTTGATCTAGATTTTAGTCCTCAGATATTAGTTTTCGGACTTCTGGCTTTCTGTCGGAAAAGATGGAGTTTATAAAGTTTTTTTTTTCAAAATTTCTTGCAAACTTATTGCGAATTTAAATAAATTGTTATTACTTATTTTGTTTGTTTATTTTTTTCCTAAATTTTCTCAAATAAAAAAATGAATACCAGAACTGAGCACATCAACATGAACTTTTCTCACGAATTTCTGCTTGCGCCCTTTGATCTGGCTATATTAGTTGTAGCAGCCGTAAAGCAAACATCACTTATTCTATCCCACAAACCGTATTGTAATCCCTCGATTCTCATCTCCATTTTACACAGGCTGATTCCCGTGGCTCGTCCTCCGGCACACCATCACTGTCTTCCAACTCCTTTATCTCGGCCATGTCGTCGCAGGAGGATGTGGCTCTGGTCAATCTCCATCAGCAGGTCAATCGGCCGATCATAGACTCGCCTTTGCTAATGGCCAGCTACCTGAATCATCTGTCGCAGGTGAAGTGCTTCAACTGGAATGGCTGCTCCTTTCCCTTGGGTCCCGATGTCTTTTCCACGCCACTCTTCTCGGAAAACGAAGACGGCGGCCTTACCTATATTGGCAGTAAAATGTTGCCCCACTTTGATCTCTATTCGTGTTGGCGGGAGATCAAGGTGGTTCCCCGATACGAAAACGCAACGGGTAGCAACAGCTCGGCCACATTTATGGGCGGACCCAAGTCACATCCCTGGGATCCGAGTGTGCTGCTAAAGGAAGAGGAAACGGACAAGACCACAAACGGATTTGATGATGGCGAGTTCATGAGCCTGCAGGCAGAGGGAGGAGCGGCCTGCACATCTGTGGTGGCGCGGCTGAAGGGACAGCTTAACGTCTTTCTTACCCCACTTCTGTTGGAAGGATTACAAAGGTGAGTGAGTGTGTCTTGATGCCCCAACCGGTATATAAAAAATATATTTAACAAGAAAAATTACCTAGAGTTACAGGGAAAATATATAAAATAAAATTTAACTTCGCTTCATGCGCTCGTGCGCAAACGGACAATCTTTAAGCGCTACGTTGGCATTGATCTGGCTGCCTTGATCCCGAGGAAATGAGTCCATCAGCTTCTTAATATACGTTTCTCTGGAGTTCTGATTGCATACAGAAATGTATTCGGTTAGGATGTCTTACTATGTGGCACTTACCTCTGGAGCATCATCAGTTGACCTATTCTCACGCTTGCCTCTCTTGTTGTCGGATGTCCAATCTGCTTCCCCTGCGGGACTGGCCTCCTTCTCGCCTGTCAGCTTGTCTAGGTTCAAGCTTTCGCTCAAGCTGCGATCCTGATTCAATCGACGTTCGGCTTCCCTCTGAATGAGTTCGTTTTGCATGGAATGTAGATAAATTGGTGGATCGCGGGCACTTTTGGCAAGAAAACTGCAATGGAAATTGGATTAAGGTACCAGAAATCCATAAGGATTATCTTCTGCTCACCTGTCGATTTCAAAGTGCTCTTTCTGCTTGGTCAAATCTGCTTTCACTGGTTGTGGTTCATCCTTAATTACCTGTTCCTTTTTTTGAGTTGCAGCTCTTCGGTTCTCGGAAGGTTTTTCTATTTCGGTATTTATCTTTTGATACAGCTGATGTCCTCCATAAGGGTTCAATGTTTCACCTTCCATTTTATTTAATTTCGCTTGGTTTGTTAAAGGCTGATTCGGGGTCCATTGTTCAGTGTTTGATCGCTGCTCTCTATGTGTCTGAACTTGTGGTATTAAAGCCTGATTTTCCTGCGAGAGCTTATGTCCTTCGAAAGGCTCAAGTGGAGCTACTTGAACTTCTGCCTTATGCAGTTCCGCTTGATTAGTTAACGGCTGAGGCCTTGGCTGATAGTTGTCCTCCGATTGCTTATGTTTAAGTGGTATAAAATCCTGCTTTTTCTGCTCTGCATTTCTCTTTTTCGAGAGCTGTTGTTTGCTTTCGTGAAAATTGACCTCCGATTGCAGCTCTTTATCCTGATGATTAAGCTGTTCGTTATTCAAGTCAGCCTTATGATTGTTCCAATGTGTTTCCTCAAAACTGTCTTGATTTTGTAACTGTAGGTTAGCCCGATTTTCGTGTTCAAAAATGGCCTGATTTCCTGGCTGCAGTTTGGCCACATGAGTTTGCTTTAGGCTTGCCTGATTATCCTGCTTAAAATTATTTTGATTTTCCTGCTGAAGTTTAGACTGTTGCGCCTGAGCAGGCTGAAATTTAGCATTGGCTTCTAGCTTAAAGTTATCATTGTGTTCCTGGCTAAGTTGCGGCTGTTGGTCCTGTTTAAACAAATCCAGATTGTCAAAAGTAGCTCCTTCTATGTTGGCCAAATTAGCCGGATCCAATTTGGCCCAATTACTCAGTTTCATTCTGTCGGAATTTGTCTGTTCTAAATTTTCCCATTTATACGTATCAAAGTTACCTAGTTCCACATTATCCAAATTACCTCGTTCCTCATTTGCCCAATGGTCAGGCTGGGAATTATCAAAATTTTCCTGTTCCTGAGGCGCTTCTTTTAAATTGAACCCGAGTTCCCGTTCAAAGTTTAGCTCATGATCCAAATTAAAGGTTGATTCATGCTGCAGCTTGTGGTTAGTGTTCTCCAAATGGGATTGGTGTTCTCCTTCAAAACTGACCACATTTTCATGCAGCTCGGACGGCTCCATAAGCCTGGATTCTTTTGGGAAATCTAAATGTATTTCTTCATCTATTGGTTCGCCGTGGTCATTCAGTGAGGGAATGATTTGCTCTCCGATCTTCTCTATTCCAGCTAACTCCCTCGGTGGAGTGTATTTTGCAGGAGCTTCCTGGAATATGTTCCTAGCATTTTCCATTCTCTTTCTAGCTTGGCACAGGAAGTCATCCGATGCACACTCATTGTCCTCTTGAGGTTTCTTGCGCTTATTCTTAACATTAACTCTTGGGCACTTGCCAAACACATCGTTGGAACTGTGGGGGGTTGTAGTTTTGGACACGCAACCGGGTTTAGTAGTTCGAGGCACACAATCGGGCTTAGTAGTTCGAGGCACACAGTCGGGCTTAGTAGTTCGAGACACACAATCGGTTTTAGTTGTTCGAGACACACAATCGGGTTTAGTAGTTCGAGGCACACAATCGGGCTTAGGAGTTCGAGAAGTTTCGGGCGCATAAGTGGTTTTCATGCAACGCTTGGTGGTTGGTCTTTGTATTGGTTTGCAGCGAGTATCCTGTCTTGGCTCCTCCTCGTACTCGTTCTCTTCATCGTCAAATGTGGGGGGGTACACAGCTCGAAAGTTTTTATAACCCGCTTGCATACTCCTTAGACTCGCTCTGTTTACTACGATCTTAGCTGATGATGCTGGAGAAATTTTATTTGTGTATTACTTACCTTGTTCCCTAAAATTGATATGCTCATTAATTAAAAAGTCCAGGGACTTGAGATCTTGTAGAGTAAGATCATTAAGAGCTTCCTGAACCTCTGCATCAGTGAGGCCACGTGTTAGATCGGGATAATCTGCTGCTAGGTTAGAAAAGAAATCGTACGGGATATCGGGCTCCTTGTATGGAGTCTAATATGGTTGGTTATTGGCATTGATTTGTGCACATTTGCATTAACTTACCAAGGGATAAGCCAGAAAAGAATTAAATAGGCAAAACCAGCAAAAGTAAGAAAGCAGGAACATTTTGGATTTGTTTAGCATAAGATCACAGCACTTTTAACACTCGGAATGGAGCTGATAAATGACACTAAGCCTTTTTGGATTGTGAGTTTCTTTTCAAAACACAATTGATCGATGATCAAATGATGAAAAAAAAGTTTAACCCATTTTACTAGATTTGATTTTTAAAGAAATGTGGGTTCAGCTTTTAAAAAATCAATATTTATTATTCTTTCTTTTCGAGTAATCTTTCAACGATTACCCCGTCAACGTCGGTGGTCAACTTCGGTACAACAAGAGAATAAAATAATATGAAAGAAAGCCGTTCAAATGGATTGCAACTAATTAAAGAACTTAGATCTAAGCGGGGAACATATTAACTCTTAGACTTGGGTGCTATCTTCTTCGCCAGTGCCTGCTGTTGGTCGTTACTCTTCTTCTTGTTCGGCTTCTTGGCCTTTTTAATGCCATCTACCTTCACGCCTCGGTATTCGGACTTCTTCTTCTGACCACTGCCAGCTGCTGCCTTGGTGTCCTTCGCCGGCGTGCCATTGGCCTTGCCCTTCTTCTTGTCCAGTCGTTTTTTGGCCCCGGCTGAATTCTGTTTCTTGGCCTTGGCCTTTCCAGATGTGCTGGAGGCAGTAGCTGCGGCAGCGGCATCGCGCACCTGCTTGGCGCCCAGCTTCTTTACCGAGTACCGCTCCACATTGATGGGTCTATCGTCCAGAAGGGTCTCATTTAATTCCAAGGCCAGGCCCACGGCATCGGGTTTTTGGAAGCACACGTAGGCCACGCCCTTGCAGCCCTTGACGCCCTCCTGGAGGCAGCGTATGTAGTCGATATCGCCGCAGCTGGAGAAGATTTCCCGCAGCTTCTCCTCATTGGCCGCTAAAACGGAATAGTAAAAAGGGGTTATTCTTTCGAATTTCCAGGAATTGTTCAAGTTTTTTCTCTTACAGTATTTCAGGTTTCCCACAAATATTGTGCGCTTAGCATCTTTGTCATTGGGCTGCTCATTATTCTGCCCGTTCCACTCAGCCGCCGCCTTGGCCGCTGGCGTCACGCGCAGATGGTTATCCTTGAACTCGGAGCCATGCAGTTCCAGCGCCTTCTGAGCAATCTCTGGCGTCTGAAGCACCACGTAGGCATTCAACGAACCGGCATCCTTGCGCTGTTTGTGCTTGAAGAGCAGCTTGCCACCTGCTGTACGCAGCCGGATGGACTGGACAGTTCCGTATGGCTGGAAGAGCTTAACTATCTGCACCCGCTTAGTGTTGATGGGAAGATTGCCCACAAAAACAGTGGCTGCCTCGTCAGCAGGATTGCGTTCTCTCTTGACGGCTCCTGTTTAGGGGGGAAAATGATAATTAAATTGGTTTCTGAAGATTCAAGAAGCAGATTTATGCCACGTTACCCTCATCCTTGTTATTTGCCTTGGCTTTGGTGGCTTTTCCCTTTGGTTTTTTTGCCTTGGTTACCGCTGGCTCCGACTTCTCCCCCTCCTTTTTTACTTTGGTGGGTTCTGGTGCAGACTCCTGCTTGATATTCTTGGAGGGCGCCTTATTCAGTTGCTTCTTTAGCTTCTGAGCCAACTTCTTGGCCTTCTTTTTCTCGATTTTAGCCAGATCCTTGGCGGACAACTGCTTCTGAGGGCTCTCTTGGACCGCTGCCTTTACCTCCTCTTTGGGCAGCTTTACCGCCTTCTTCTTGGCCTTGTTCTTGGGTTTCTTGACTTCCTTGCTCTCCCCCGCCAGGCCAGGTTCCTTTTTCACAGCCTTTAATTCAGCTTTTTTGGTTTCTTTTGCTTTTGGTGTTTTCATTTTGCAGTTTTATGTTTTTTTATCAACACGCGGACCGCAGCAGTGTGACCATTACGTCGAAGAACGTAATCAAATCAAAAACGTAAAGTTATAAATACGTAATGCTCTCACGTGAAGTGACGCAGTGCGACTACGTGTCACAAAAATATACCAAAGTTTGGTATATTTATACCATAACAATTTAAATTTTAAAGTTCGTTACTTTTGGTTTTTGAGTTTTATTAAATGATTAAAATAATAGATTATATTAAAAATAATTATTAACATTCCATTATTTTTTGTATTATATTTTCCAGAATGGTGGAAGCTGCAGTTCCCACAATCCAATCAATGCACTTGCTGTCGGTGGTGAACTTCATCCACACCTCGTGCATTGCCAAAGTGAACAACGACAACATCCTGAAGCGAGATCAGAGCCTCAGCTACTGGTCGCAGGTGCACTCCAACTCCAAGCGATCCACAACGGAGAGACATCTCCAGGGACCCGGGGACTCGTTCCTCAGCGACGTATACGAGGAGAGTATCTCCACCAAGACTCAGGGACTGATTGTACTGCCCAAGGTCAGCATCACCATGCTGCAGTCCTCCATTGTGGAGGAGATCATCTCAGTGGCAGCGCTGGATAACGTACAGGTACAGGCAGTTCTTGTTTTATTTTTTTCCATTTAAATTGATGAAATTACTTCATAATTTTGAATTGTCCAGGATCTGAGCTGCGTTTCCCTGCTGACCTTTTACATGGAGGGCATATCCACCAAGTTCCACCTGGGCAAGACCACGCGTGCCTCCATGCACAACGTGTACATCCAGCAGACGGTGCAGTCTGGCAGCAGCCACAAAAAAGGAGGCATCATGAAGGGCACTCGGGCCCTCTTGGCCCACCTCTCGTCGCAGACGCGACCAGATAATGTCCAGGGCGAGCCCATTTTGATTGAGACTTCGGAGAAGCAGCTGGAGGAACTGGTAATCACGCTGGATATAGGCAGAGCCCATGCCCAGCTGCGTCGTTTGAAGACGGAGGGCCAGTCGTGTGCGCAGGATTCGCCCATCATCGTCACCGCCATTCCGGAACACAAGAGCAAAGTGCTTTTCGAGTGCCTGAAAATGCCAGAGAGCACGGGCATCGAAAGCATTGGCTACATTATGTTCGAGTGTGGATTGGAGGGCGTGGGTGTGAAGATCGTGAAGCGTTCGCACTTTGAGAAGTCGGAAAACAGCAAGGAGGAGCTGGCAGAAATGGCGGGAGCGGGTGCTGAGGGCGCCACCTCTACCGGCGGCTTCAATCTCAACGATATGTTGGGTGGCCAGGGCGAGGGAGCAGCAGCCACTAGTGACGGAGGAGCCACATCCAAGGCGGAAGCTGCCTGGCGATTGATTACCAAAAAGCCTCCAACTCCCAAGACTCCTAAGGCTTCAGACGGCAATGCTGCTGGCGGGGATAATTCCTCCTCGGCGGCTGGTGACCGGAAGTCTACACCTAAACCTCTAGATGAGGATGTGGAAAAGGGAGTGGGTACAGGCACAGGCAATAATACGACAGGAACACAAAAGAATCCTGGCGGTGGCTCTAAGGATGCCTACGACAAGGTGCTGTCCAATGTCAAGGAAACGGACAAGACCTCCTCCTGTGTGATCGAACTGAAGTCGGTGTGGTTCAACTTTGCTGCTCCGCCCTGTGTGCCCATCACACGGAAGATCGATCTGACGCGCCTGGACTGGAATCTTCTCAGCACCGCCTCGCCGGCCATTACGGCCTGGATGAATCCTAGCAACCGGCTGGCCATCAAGATCGTGTCCCTCATGAAAGCCCTGCACACCAGGCAGACGGCAGTAGCCGCTTGCCTCATGGCGCAGGCCATGGACAACGAGAAGATCCAGAGGAATCCCAAGATAAAAAAGGTAAAAATGGCATAATTAGAGATGTTTATGGGTTGTAACTTAATCGTTTTGCAGAGTCGCTATGCCAACAACTACACGCTGCTGTCCAAGACGCTGCAGGAGGATCCCAGTTGCCAGCTGTGCTACATCATGCAAAAGCTGGTCCTGGACGAAGGTGTCGAGCGCATTGAGCCAATTTTCAAGCAGCATGATGTCCCGCATCTCAACACCCTGCGACAGGTGAGAGCAGGCGCCTCTCCTCCTTAAAACTTGATATATTCTTTAAACAATTTCTTTATGTTCCAGGGCATCATTGTGCTGAGTCGACAGTGGAAGAACACCCTCTACAATCCCATTCTGTTCGAGCACCAGTACAAGAACAAGCTGGCACGGCCCATCAATGTGACCTTCTCGTTCCCCCAAAACGAGGAGGAGGCGGAGAACGATGAGTGTGAAGGTGATGTTGAAATGGGCGCCTATTCGGGCGTCGGCGAGAATCCGGAAGAGAGTGAGAATGCTTTATTACTTGGGCAAACACAGCATCATCGAACTCACATTGGTATTTTTTTGATTAACGCTCTCCTGGTTATATCTCCTTCTAACCTAGTTATATGTATAGTTCTAGGCTCCTATATTTGTGTCTATCTTTTTCCCTTTCCTGTTTGATGCATGTGTTTGTTTGAAGGCTAACCAGAAGTTAAGAAGAATGTGTGTGTGTGTGTGCTAGGGATGCATAAGTGATCAACTTATTGATACTGTAACGTTAATAAACGCCAAAATTGAGATATAAATCAAGGTTTTAACGTTGCAATAAGTTGACAATCAGTTTAATCTGTCAAATCGGATACAAGTTAAATTAAAAACAAAATTTCTGATATTTTTCAATGGCTTTAAGTTCCATATTTTATTATTATTTTCGATAATTCATTTCGGACTTATTAATAGGCATCCCTAGTGTGTGCTTTACTATATACTCCCTATTTTCCACACTTTCCTTGATTTCCTTTTTCTTCTCTCTCCCCCCACAACACAAAACGTTATCCACCGCTTTGAGTGTTCACTTCATTGTGTTTGATGCTTTCCGTTTGCATAATACTCTACTCTACAATTCAATACAATACTCTTCTATCCTTTCCGGCTGTAAACTCTATCTATTTTTCTATGGATCAAAATTTATACCTTAGTATGTTGTACACTAAGCTAAGATAGTGGTTTAAAATAACTGTGTTAAGTAACGTTAAATGTTTATTGCGTTTAGTGTACAACGTTTCAGCGAAGAGTGTTTTTCTCCCAAAAGAGTGCTTACCCTTTACTTACCCTTCTATCACCCATCCTCCGTCCATAGAGAACAATCAGTACGGAGCAGGAGGAGGACTCCCGTATGGCCATGAGGCTGGAAACCATGGAACTGCTTCGCAACGATCTACTTCGACTTCGCCAAATATTCACCTCCCGCGCCGAGGGTAAGTTTTTTAGCGACTGCCGGCTTATCCATCCATTCTATCACCATTCCTAATGCCATTAATGCCATGCTTGTGTCGTTGTGTCCATGTGCTTTTCAGCTTGAGCAAAGTGCACAGCAAAGCCTCGAATTATTCACATGGCAATTCATCTCGTTCTAGCATTCAAATGCTGCCCATTATTTCTGGGCTGGTGGAGAAGCAGATGCCGGAATTTGGTATGTCCTTAAATCCAGTTTAAAATTGGAAGCAAGTTATTTAAATCTCTTATTTTATGGGCACAGAGTACGGTGCCTTGCAGGAGGGCTCTCTGAGCTCCACCAATTCGGTTAATAAATTCTGGTTGGGAGCCGAAAACCACAAGGAGGATTTGTACTTCTGGATGGCCAAGCAACAGGACAGCAAAAAGAAGCATTTTGCCGAGAAAGAGCACGCTCGCCCCCCTCCGCCCAAGATGCATGGCCATTATACGGGGCAATCCCGCAGTGGCATCATGCAGGATTCGATTAAGCTGCTGGATGCCCATTTGATTTTCGAGCCTCTCCTCACTTGCCTGGGCGTGATGCCCCAGCAGATGATCAACAAGTTCTCCAACGCGGACATCTCATCGCTGGAGAACTTTGGCACCAATCTATCGCTGATCGGTACCTTTGATTCCATTCGCGTGGACATTGTGGTCAGCGAGGCGGGTGACAAAAAGAACTCGGCTCAGCAGAAGCCAGCGAAACTGAGCAAGAAATCAAATGGTGGTGGCAGGGCCTCCATTATGATGGACACTCCCCTTTTCCTTTGCGAGCGAGTGGGCGTGGAGCTAGAGGTCCTGAAGATGTCCGATGGCATGGTGGATCAGGCACGCCAGAATGTCATCTATATGTCGCGACGCCAGCTGAAGAAGCACACCAGCACTGTGATCAACTTTAGCCTGAATGTAAGGTTCATCTCGCAGCAGGTTAACATGCCGCTGTTGAGGCTGCTCCACCAGATCTGCAACATGTATCAGAATGTGAAGGATGCCCAGAACGAGTTCCACGAGCAGCCCGAGCTGAGTAAGAAGAGTCAGACCAAGGATGAGTGTAGTCTGGGTAAGGATCGTGCTTGTATATTCTAAGGAATACTGTTCATTCTTCTATTTCTTCTTACAGCTTCCGAGCCCACTGACATCTTACCCTTCAATTCAGTCTCCGAGCGCTTTGGCCATGCGGAGAACTACTCGGACGAGCGCTATGATAAATTCAACGAAACCATGCCTACGACAATAGCCAGACCACGTCCTGGCGGCCTGGCACCTATTATCCAACTCACCCCTTCGCCCAACGCTAAGAATCGCCCTCAGAGCTTCGCTCAGAAGCTTCGTTCCACTGGAAAATCCGTCAAGGGCAAGCTGGGCTACACAAACCTAAATGAGTCCAGCTCCTCGCCCTTAAGGGACAGTCCCACGATGTCTATTCATGAGCAGAACATCCTTAAAATGTCTACGGAGTCAAAGGCCTCGCTGAACGGTGCCTGTGCCACCAGTATGAGTGGCGACTACCAGAATACCCTCACCAAGGCGGGAATGCCGACGATGGCTCCGCTGTTGGAGACACCAAACTGTTGGAAGACCATTTACCACCTGCTGGAATTGTACGGAACCATGCCGGAAACCAAGACCGTGGTTCAGAGAAGCTCTCTGAACGAGCACAAGAGTAAGCCACCTCAGGTTTTCGGAAATGATGAAGATGATCTCGCCAGTGCTCCCACACCGGTGCCCCAGCATCGCGAGATGCTGCTGGTGGATGCACCGTCTCAGGAACGAACACGACTGATTGTCTTTGGCGTGGCAAAAATACACAAGACTCGTTTGCTGGCCACGCTCTCTGGTCTCAAGTTGGAGTCGGAGATTACCACGCTGAACAGCACGGCAACATGGCGCAAGAAGGCGCGTCCCGTCTCCTTGGAATGCTCGCTTACAGGCCAGGTTGGCAGGGCCATGATTGTGCTGCTGGAGGGAGTGGCTCCCAGTCAACAGTAAGTTGATTTTAGGAAAGTTCTTCCATTCGCTGATTTTATATATTTTCTATTTCTTTAAAGGACTGTGGTTAAGGTGACTGTGGGCAAGAGCCAGACGCTCTATTCGAGCCTCTCGAAGCGGGGCAAGGACAAGAACAGCGGCCTGCTCTCCATTGGAGCCATTAATATAGACATTCCGCAACATCCAGTGGCGCTGCATGGCATGATGACCCGCAGTTCCAAGCAATTGTCCTCAACTCTGCAGGAATTGCGAGTAAAACGCAATTCTGGTCGCTCCACACTCCGTTCGCATACGGCCGAGGAGCCAGAGTCTCCCTTCCATGCCCGCAACTCGGGGGGAACTAGTAGTGGCGGCGGCGGAATGGCCAGTGAGATGCGAGAGCGCACTGTCTCCGGTGGCGCAGGAACCCAACAGCATCAGCCCCACCAGCAGGCGGCGCGAAGGGCAGCCGCCTCCCACATGGCTCAGTCGAAGGCAGGAACCCAGGCTCAGCACCAAAACGGATTGCTGCAGCCCCTGGTCATGCAGTTCAATGTGCTCCTGCAGAGTCTGTCCATCAATGCGGCTCTGCTGCCCTCGCTGCAGGCCCAGTACCGAATGAATCATGTTAGCTCGATGGGAGTGACTGGCCAACGGGCCAAGTTTGTCATCGATCTGCCCACGCACACGCTTAGCTTCAATACAAAGATTCAGGTGAGTTATGATTTTGTTTTAATTATTTATTTTATTTATTTAAAATGCGTTTAATTGATTAACAATTGATGTGCCTTTTCGAAGATATAGAAAAAAGGCATCTTAGAGTCGCGTCTCAAGAAAACAGAGTAGATATTATATAGAGAAAGCGCGGGCACATTCCTTATATAGCCTGAACTTCCTTCTTGAGCCAGGCCAAGGTAAAATCGTCTCCTTGGCATGTCAGGATCGGGGCAAGGGTGTCCCAAACCTGCTGATGATAGCTATTGAGCAGCTTTACCTCAGCATCGGATAGAAGCTCCTTCTTGATCATTTTCGTTTGCTTCGGGCACATGGTGATGGTCTTGAAGGTCAGGGCTCCGCGGTTGGAGAAATTGTGCGGCGATTGGGTGGCGGGCACTATCTGGACAATGTCCTCGACGCGAATGCCAAACTCGCCGTCCTGGTAGAAGCCCGGCTCGTTGGAAATGAACATGTTGGCCTGGAGACCGGGATCGTCGGGCATCAGGCGAATGCCCACGCCCATCGGTCCCTCGTGAACGTTCAGGAAGTGACCGACGCCGTGGCCAGTGCCATGCCCGTAATCCAGTCCCACGTCCCACAGGGCCTTACGCGCCAGTGTGTCCAGTACCTGGCCCTTGACTTTAGCTGGGAAAATGGTAGATCCAAAGCTCAGTTGTCCCTTCAGCACGCGCGTATAAGTTTCCTTTTGGAAATCAGTTGGTTCCCCAAAGTGCAGAGTCCTCGTCACATCCGTGGTACCGTCCAAGTACTGAGCACCTGAATCGCACAGATAGACCTCGTTCTTGGTTATCTTCCGTTTGGTATCCTCTCTGGGATGGTAGTGAATTACGGAGCCATTGGGTCCCGAGGCACTGATGGTGGTAAAGCTCAGGCCCATGTATTTTTCCTTGGATTGGCGGAAGAATTCCAGCTTATCGGAACCGGAAATCTCATCAACTTCCGCGCCAATCTCCAGTTGGTTTTCCAGCCACGCAAAGTACTGACACAGAGCCACTCCATCGCGGACATGACTGTTGATAAATCCCTCGATTTCCACCTCGTTCTTGATGGCCTTCAGCACACAAATGGGCGTCACCTCCTGCAGTCTGCGCGACTTGGGAATCAAGGCAGTCAGATAGTAGCTGCTGGTGGGGGCAATCCAGATCTTTGAATCCTTGCTCGACACAATCTTGCTGATCTGCAGGCCGATGGAGTCGTAGGGCAGAACGGTTAGCTTCACGTTATTCTCCTGCTGGTGGCTGGCAAAGTCAGAGGGCAGCTTGGCTGGGTCCACGAATAGCAGCAGCTCGTCGTTGGTGACAATCAAATATGCGAAAAAGACAGGGTTAAAGTCAATGTCCGATCCGCGCAGATTCAAGAACCAAGCGATCTCGTCAAGGGCACTGACCACCAGGGCGTCGGCGTTCTTATCCTTCATTTGCTTGCGCACAGTCTCCCATTTCTTCTCCACCGTCACGCCCGCATGCTCCAGCTTCAGGGTGATAATGGAGTTGGAGGTCCGGGCCGGTTGTCCCTCCCCGCTCCACACTTCGTCGATGAGGTTGCTCTCGATGGGCACCAGCTGGCACTCGGCGGAGTTCAGCTCGGTTTCGATGGGTTTCCAGACGCGGAAGGACAGCAGACGGGGATCCACGCCCACGGAGCTGCCCTTGGCCAGGTTCTTGGCCAGCCAGGCGCCAATGGAGGGCGTGGTGGTAAGTCCATCCTTCATGAGCACCCAGTTATCGTCCAGCTGCTTCTCCGCCTGCTGATAATACCGTCCGTCGGTCCACAGCAGGGCGGTCTCGGTGGTTATCACCGCCGTTCCCGCTGATCCATCGAATCCGCTGACAAAGGCACGACGCTCGTCGTGCTGGCACTGGTACTCCGACTGGTGGGCGTCGTCTGAGGGCACTATGTACGCCGCAATGCAGGCGGTGTCGCCCACCTTGGCCCGCTGCATCAGCTCCCTCAGCTTGCCCAGGATCTGCGTGGTGCTCTTCATGTCGTGGTCAATCCTAAATGGCCGAATGGAGCACAGAAACAGCAAATTTAATCGGGAATTTGGCTCAGCTTAAGGCGATAAGATAATCAAACGTAATCGCGCTTCGTATCGTTATAAATTATCGCAAAACGTATAAATGTCGTACTCACAGTGCCTTTCAAACTTTATTGTTTAAGGGAAACAGGGTGTGTGCGAAGTTTATTGTCTCAGCGCCGCTATATTTTTTATTTTTTGCAATGACAAACAATTTTGCAATTATCTCACTTGCCAAAAAGCACAAAATTTGCCAAGTCCATTTTTGTATTTTGGTATTTTTTCACCCAGAAGGGTCACACTAGCAGCTGTGCTTTTGTAAATTAGGCGCCAACATATTTTATTTCAAGATTCGAATTTAACGTTTAATTTTCTATAGAATTAATTAATTAACTCGAGGTTTGTTTCGGTTATCGTATCTATAAAAAATATGGCACCGAAAAAAAATTAATAATGTATCTATTTTAATTTAACATTAATTTCTTTTATTAAAAGATCAAATTAAAATTTTTCTTTACTGAAAGTCTTATTATTTATTTTAATTTATTATTTCAAATATTTCACTTTATTTTAATTGTAAAATACTGAAAATTCTTTGATAAAAAAATACCATAAATAAAATAAATAATTAAAAAATGATATTTAACGTTTTGTTTTTTTTCCCATTTGCAGAATGAAATGAATCTGCCTTCGGAGGCCTGCATTGGGTTGCCACCGGTTCACGTTCTGGCGGAATATATACCTGACCATCGGCAGGATCACACGGAAAACATCGAGGGAATTGTGCTGCGCCAAGGTGGCTACGTAAATGCCAGTGCTGAGATTGGGGAGTTCGAGCGTTGCCTGACCACAGATCTCTTGAACCATTTGGTCTTCGTGCAAAAGGTGTTTATGCGTGAAATCAACGAGGTACTGCAGAAGGTGTATGGCGGCGAGAAGCCCGTTCCCCTGTGGACGGAGGAGAGCGGTGATAATTCCGGAGCCGTGCAGGAGTCGTCACTCAAACGCATACTCTTCTCCATCAACATCTCGATGAAACGCATCCAGCTGACGGCCACCACACCCTGTTCGTCGGCAGTTCGTTTCGAAACGGGCACCTTGGAGCTGCAGCTATCGAATCGCGTGAAGAACCTGGGCGATATGAGCAACAGAAAGCTCTTCTTCAAGGCCCACATCGATTTTAACTTATCCCTGGGCCAGATTATTCGCAATGTGATCTTCGACGAGGCAGAGCCGGAGTTCCAGCAGTATGCCTTCTTCCACACAACAATTGGACTGAGGAATGCCTTCCAAGACGAACTGCTGAACGAGGACAAGGAGTTGA
This sequence comes from Drosophila truncata, assembly GCA_008042515.1. NCBI lineage: Eukaryota > Metazoa > Arthropoda > Insecta > Diptera > Drosophilidae > Drosophila > Drosophila truncata. The sequence continues at coordinate 410,983 of VNJQ01002680.1, read as the reverse complement.
TTCTGCTCACTCTCAAGAGACCGCTGGTTTATGTCCAGCCCATAGCAGTGGATAAGGCAATCCTCGTCTGGCTGAACTATAAGAATGCCTACGAGTACTGGGCCGAGAAGCGGGCGAACCTTTGCCACGAACACGCCCAGCACAACCAATACGGTCAGTACTCGGCAGCTCAGCAGCAGAACCAGAACCCGCAGGTGTTCGATCGCGTTGCCTTCGGCCAGATAGCCAGCTCCAATCTATCCACGCTCTTCCTCCAGCTCACAGTCGAGGACATGGGCATCTGTCTGCCCCTTAAGCAGGTAAACACCACGTTTGGCTCTCGTTCGTACCAGGACTTTGATGCAAAGGGCGCTGTGGTCATCACGTTGGAGAATACGATTATATCGGCCTGCAACTCGGGTGCCTTGGTTTCGAAGGGCAAATTCCAGGGACTGTGCCTGCGCTTCGCCGACGACTTCGAGACGAATCTGGATGACTGGAAGCCCAATAGTGCCGAGTCCATTATGAATGTCTGCGTGGTGTCCGAGGGAACCTTTGAGGTTTGTTCTCGCACCACGGCTGCCAAGAAGGGTGAGAACGCCAAGTGGCTGCTGAATGTCAAGTGGCAGATGGAGGGCGTAGACATACACTTGGACGTAAATATTGGCAAGCAGCTGAGTTCGCTGGGTCACACTCTGACCATGCTCACGGGATTCGAGGAGGAGGAGACTCAGATGGAGTCACCCGACAGCGATGAGGGGGATCAGAGCTGCAGGGATACATTCGTGAGGAGGAGGGGTGATTTCGACAACCTGCCAGCCTTCGTGTTTGATCCCACCATCGACTCCAAGAAGCGTTCGTTCATGATGGAGAAGGAAATGGCCGAGCAGTTGAAGATCATCAACGATTTGCGCACCCTGGGTGCTTCTCACAACACAGTAGCCCATGAAGAGCGACGACTGCAGGAGCTGCAGGCTGTTTGCTACAAGTATTTCCGCCGCGACATGATCCAAAAGTGGAAGAAGAAGCCTTCGTTGAGGCGATCTCTCAAGAACTATGGTCGCTCGCAGTCGTACATCGGAGCAGGATCTTCGGTAAGTGGAGTGGGAGTTCCGCAAACTCTGGACAATGGAAGCTATGCGGGTCGAAGACTGGACACCATTGCCTCCAACGACGAAATATCCAGTCTGCAGAGCACGCCCGCTTCCTGTCATTCGCGCAGTGCCTCCCTGAAACAGACTGGAGGAGGAGGTATAATCGGCGGAGGCATTAATCCTCTGGGCCGTGTGACTTTCACCGAAGCCATGCGCCAGACATCGCTGCCCAATGCGGACACAGACACGGAGACAGCGGACAATGAGCTGGATTGGCGCGAGGACATTACGCCCAGCGAGATAGATGTGGACGGCACCTCTGTGGAGATGCGTCGCAAGCATGGCCATGGCCAGAAACAAGCAGAACCCAATATCGATTTCGAGCTGGACATCAAGGTGCTGGTAAACTCCGGGAAATGCGTACTCCACACCAAGGAAACGGGCGAGGACAGAGCCCAGGGCTACGCAGCAGGATCAGGAGCAGCTGGCAGCAGTGTACCAGCTTCGAGTGTTAAATCCCATAAACGTGAACGGAGTATTGGCAATGATTGGGGCAGTCCCACGCCCTCGAGAAGACAGAGAGACAAGAGCAAGCTGCGCTATAATGCCAACGCACTGCTGGCAGATCTCACCATTTTCCACATCCCAGGCTTGGATGTAAAGCTCCATTATCAATCCAAGACGCTGGCGGATCAGGTATCCGGAGATCAACAAATGCCGCCGCATGGCCGCCGGATGGGCAGCAAGCGAGCCACTCTGTGTGCCTGGATGACCCTGCAGAGTATCCCGGAGGAAACCATCATATCACCTCACATTCTGGAGTTCCTGGAGCAGACCCTGGAGCCCATACCCGCTCGCCAGTCCAGCAGTGTTCCCCCAACGCCCTCCCACAACGCAGCTGTTAATCTGGACATACTGCCTGCCAACTATGTGACTTATGCCTCGTTCCCCGTAGACGTTATCGTATATTTCCACATGCAACCCTCTACGTTCCGTTTTAGTTGCCTGCCCGTCTCCCGGGTGGAATGTATGCTGCAGTTGCCCAGCCTTGATATTGTATTCAGCTCCAAGCGGAGCAGCGAGGAGGAGAGCTCAACCACGCAGCCAGGAAGTCATGCTCACCCTGAGCAGCCGTTGCCCACAGGCGGACTGAGTGTCACCGGCTGCCTGGCCGACTTCAATGTGTTCATCTTCCATCCTTATGGCGGGAAGAAAACCTCCAAGGAGACTCAGTTCTCACCGTTAAGCGATAGTGAGAGGAAGGACTCCCTGAGCATCAACGTGGAGTTTGTCAAGTTCCACATTACGCGCTGCCGCAAAGTCTACATCGAACCGCTGCCCAGCTCTAAGAGATCTCTGGATCAGTCCCGAGCTGTGATCCGCTTCTCTACCATTGTGGACATTGGAAGTGCCAGCTTCAAGTACGACATGAGGAGGTTGACGGAGATTTTGGCATTTCCCAAGGCCTGGTATCGCAAGAGGATTGTGAGACGCCTCTTCCTGGGCGACCTTAGTGTCCACCAGCAGCAGCAGCAACAACAGCAGCAGGGAAATGGTGCTGAAACCCCAACTGGAGGCGCTCCTGCCACTCCAACTCCCAGCGAGGATGCAAGTAGGGCCAAGGACAAAATGCGCTTGGATTTCGATGCTCAGCCGCAGCAGCAGCAGCAGCAATTGGGACACTTTGGCGCTGTAAGGAAGCTTAAGAACCTAGGAAAGTCCTCCAGCGCCGAGTCCTCGGGAACTCCACCGTCTGAGAAGAACCAAATCACCGCCTGGGAGACACTCGTTCTCTTCGCAGTGAACTTTACCAAGCTGAATGTGCAAATGAACATTGGCAACGTGTGCGGCAATGTGGTGTGGCTCACGAAGGACTTCCAGTCCGATGGACGGCTCTCCATTGGCAGCACGGGCTACAAAAATATGTATGCTGGCATTTACCTTGGCGGATCAGCTCTTGACGCCAAGGGTGGCATAGTCGGCGGCAGCTTTGAGGTGAACAAGATCAACAAACGGTTCCACATCAAAGAGGAGGCGGGCATGGAGCCGTACCACACCATGGGACTCAGTTTCATGGCGTTGGAACTCAGGCTGGACTACATGGGAACTTCTGTGCTGATGACACGCATCAGCAGCTTCTCCGCTGCCATGAAGGATGAGTGGCGAACTGCTTCCCAGGCGGCAGCTGCTCCTCCCTCGCATGGTAAGGATCAGGCCAGAGCTTTGATCTTTATCCATGGAGATCTCAGCTGGGATCAGCTGCAGATCATGATCAGCAAGTCCACAACTGCGGATCTGCTTAAGATGTACTTCAAATTGGAGGAGTTCTTCACACAGCAGTTCAAGTCCTCGAAGAGGGTGTTCTCCAGCCTAGAGCCGCGACTCCAAGACCGTTCTGCCAGCATCAAGAGGCGACAGCAGCTCAAGAAGAAGGTGGGCAACGGAGAGCTATTTGCTCCCGTACCCATTCAGGGTTTGATTGGGGAAAATACCGAAACTCGTCACCATCGCCATTGGCAGAAGCCGCTGGCTAAGGCCGTTGGTCTGGTGGTGCCCTCCTTGGTTACCCGCCTGCCGCGTCATGGCAATGTCTTGGGCGGCACCGTTGAACTGCGTGGACAGAACATCTCCCTGGCCTGCTTCCACGGCATTAACTTCAAGTCAAAGTCGTGGGCTCTGTTCAGCCTAAGGTCGCCCTCGATCAACTTTGCCACTGAAGCGCGAAAGAACGAAGATGAAGTGCTGGTCACCCAGACTCTAACATCTTCCCTGGGACAGACGGCAGAGGTGCAGCAGCAGCAGAATCACTCAATGGCCATTGTAAGCCGGATCACGCGAAACATCATTTTCCCGCCGCAGTTCAAGACGCTGAATGAGTGGTTCCATTATGCCTTTGCCAACAGCGAGATCGACGGTGAGTTTTGAGGTTTTTAAATGAAGAATATCTTATTTGTAACCTATTTCCCTAATTTCTCCTATAATTTAGCTGTTGATCGCTTCCCCATTCTGGAGTGCGAACGGGAAATCGCCTCCAATTCAATTGAGCGGACGCGAGCCTCTGGCAGCAGCAGTGCCGCCAAAGCGCAGGAGCACAACCATAACCGGGAGGTCATCTTTGCCCTGCCTAGCCTGCAGCTGCATTTCAAGACTGAGCACAAACAAGGACCAACCATCCCAGTGTCAAGTGGTGAGTTCACTCGAGTCTAAAGTTAGCTAACAATAAAGATTTTCGCTTAATTTTTGCAGACCCCAAGCCAGAAGTCTTGTGCAGCTTCATCACCGAATTCGATGATCACATCTTTGTGACCGTCGATGCGGACGCCTTCTTTTTCCTCCACGATCTCATCACCTCCTACGTGACTGAAAAGGAGAAGGTGGTAAGTAGAAATATATATCGAGATTATCAAGATTTAAAAACGCATTTTTTAATTGCCAGATTGGAGCTCAGTCGGCGAGGGCTGCCTCACCAAATCTTTCACAAAAGGCCAACCTGAAGCCGTATCTGACCGACGAGATCCTGAAGGAGAAGAAGGGCGCCTCCAATACGAACCTGACTGCCCAGGGCAAGCAGATGAGTGCCAGCAAGAGCAGCCTGGATCCGCTGCAGGGCAGTCACTCGAGCCTAGCGAACGCTGCTACTGCCAATGTGTCGGGAGCAGCGTCAACGACCACGACAGCGCCGATGACCGCAACAACAGCAACATCATCAACATCCGCCGCCACCACAGCGACATCAAGTGGAGCGACAGGACCGTCGACAAGCTCCTCAAACGACGCCACCGATGGCAAGCAGGAAAGCTCTCCGCCCAGCTTTGATCTCGAATCGATTGTGCGCGATTTTCGGCACTTTGAGTGTCAGACATGGCACCTAGAGCCCACAGTGCGCCTGCTCTCGTGGGCTGGCAAGTCCATTGAGCCGTACGGCGTTGATTACATTCTCAACAAGCTGGGCTTCCACCATGCCCGAACCACGATACCCAAGTGGCTGCAGCGCGGATTTATGGATCCGCTGGACAACGTGCAGGCCCTGATGATGCTGACGCTGCTACTGATGGTCCGCGAAAACAAGGTGGAGCGGGATGGCGGGGCCAGTGGATCTGGCAAGCAGCAGAACCATCGACCATCAACGAATTAGCCATGACAGAGCCACATTTATGACAATTGACAATTGCCCAAAGTCGTTCGATTTAGTTTAAGCGTAGCGATGTATAGATTTTTCACCCATGTAAAGTTTTATATATTATTTATTATCCCGGATGACCTGACATGCTTTGAAGTTTCGACTCTCGGTATTATTTGGCCAATAAGGCAGCTTATTCTTCTACAATGTAAATGGTTTGCTCTCGTTCCCATAATTTTAAGCGTAATTGTATCCTCATCCTCTTTTATAGATGTAAAGTCAAGTGCTTCGTGTAATTTGCTCAATTTTTGGCGCTTTGTAACTATCATTAAATTGTTTTGTTGTTATTCCTAGGATATACATACTTACTGTGCAACAAGGAGCAAAGCAATTGTGTTTAAACTATAAGTAGCTCTAATTGAATATACATGAATATTATATACAACCAAAAACCGTGTAAGTCTATATCAATAAGTAAATGAATAAACTTTCGGAAAAGCATATGAGCGATGAATTATTTTTGGGGATTGGTTCTTAAAAAGAATCAAGTTGCTCTCGTTTTGATTTTCGACGGAATAAATTATTCAATCTTCTCAATAATAACTATTTAAAAGAACTTTGATCCTTTCAGGTTTATTTTTAGCAGAATTTCTCTTGGGATTGCAAAAAAAGGAAATGTTCCGGTTAATTTCTGCTTGACTTTGCTTGCTCCTTAGCAGCATCCTTCTGGCCTTGGTGGGTGCTGTTCTAGGCCTCCTGCTTGGCCTTTTTCTGTGTATATATATATTTTTTTTTGTGTTTTACCCGAGTAAACTTTGCATCCGCAACGCGTATCCGTTCAGGCTTTCGTTTTGTCCCGCTGGCTGAGCAGTGCTTTCTTGGCGCGCCTTTCAACGTTGTTTTCCTTCTTCGCCTGTCACTGGCTTTACATTTTCGGGGACGGGGTCTGAGACCGAGGAGCGGGCCTGTGTGTGTCTTTGTAAACATTTCATTTTCCATCAAGGTTGCGTTTTTAATTATCTTTCCTTTCTCTGGCTGCTCTCGATGTGATGGGCTCTTTCTTATTCCGTTTTTTTTTTTGTAGCATATTAGGTTCGGTTCTTTTTTTTTTGTCAGTTTCTACATCATTTCGCTGCCTCTCCGAAGCAGTTGGCCCAAGTTGATGAGCTTTTCACGCATTGTAGGCGCGCGCGGAATAAAAAACCCGAAGCTCAGATGGGCTGGGCGGAAAACAGGGGGTTGTGGGTGTGGGTGTGGGTGTGGGTGTTGGTGGGATTCCCCCCTTTGGCAAGGGTCGTCATGTCTCTGTAGCTCGAGCCCTGAATGCGAGTGGTTTACTTTGGAGATTAGTTTATCTAAAGTTAATGAGGGTTAAAACTAATAGGCGAATGGCTTAATTTTTAATTATGAGACTTGCTCTTCTTTTGTGGTTTCTGTCTTTCTTTCTTCGCCCCCATTTTTTCGTCTTTGTGTTTGGGTTCATCTTGTTTTGATTTCCCTTGCATTTTCTGTGGGCGCTCTCTCTCTCTCTCTCGCCCTTGACGTTCTCGGTGGCAGTTAATTTAAACCGCCAGCAGCTGTAATGGCCTTTTTAAATGGGATTTTAAACAGCAAGTGACTTTAAGTCCCTCAGCGAACTAGAGAGGGATCAGTGGGAAAAACGATTTGGTAAATAAACAATTTGACTTCTCCGATTCTCTTGGCCCGCCCTTTGGTCATCCGATACACTTTTTGTTATTAGTTTTCCCTCCCTCCCCGCCTCAAAATCGCTGGCGGAAAGTTGTCCATGGATTTTTTTGGCTAGCATTTCATTTGGCAGCTGCTCCCATAAATTGTCCACGCGTGTTGCCAAGGTGCCTTGGACACTTTTTCAATTAATTGGCGAAATTTCAAATTTCACTTGTCCCTATTTTTTCAGGTCTTCTTCTGTATTTCTTATTTCACAATTTATTGAGTGCGCACACAGGTTTGAATTACACTCGTCGCCAGTGCTGTGCCTTTCCCTTGCATGAAATATGAGATAAACTCCCTCATAACAATCGCATATGGTAGATACAAATATTGGAACATATATAAGAAATATATTCGAACTGCCATTAACAACATACATAAGTCTATCAATGACAATTTGTGAAAAAGTGTGTTGATTTCAGAGAAACCTCTTGGTGGGGAATGTTATACAATCTTATATATGATATATTTATCAAAATCCAGCTTAATCTATGGTACAAAAAAAAGTTTAATAATGATACTTTGAATTGAGTTTAAGTTTCTTAATGTATGTATACATTTTTAAAGATATTTGCAACTTGCTTTTATAAACAACAAATGATGAATACCTTTCCTTAGATCCCCCTTACACATGCTTATTCCCAGGGTATCAAAACTTCGTCTGTGTACAGCCGGGGGCCTCAGTGTTATTTATTAGACCAGTCGAAGGCAATCAAGCACAGGCTGTGCTGGGCTGTGCCGCACAATTTATGCCGCGCAACCCTTGAGCCCAGGCTCTAAATTATTTTTTAATTTCTTCTGGCCCAAGCCTAAGAAAACTTTCGGCATTCGGCCGAGAACAACAAACAACATAATAATCAAGTCAATAAAAAAGTCATAAAAAAATAGAACACAAAAAAAAAAACAAAACCGAAAATATCTCAAAGGGCCAAGAAGGCATGTCCTGTGGCCAAGTCTATTTATCTGAGCCTGTGTGAGTGTGACTTGTGGCATGACCAGGACATGCCATAGACAAATATCAGACAAGCAGAGGAGCAAAGGAGCTGGGGAGCTTGAAGCCGGCAGCCGGCAGCCGGCAGCGGAGACAAGGACTTGTAAGAACGATAAAGCAGACAATAAAAACCACCAAGCCTAATAAAAATTACATTTTATTTTATTTCCTGCCACCGCCAGCACCCCCGACCGTCCAGTCCATTCCTTCGCTCATCCAGTGTCCTCCTCAGTGAGAGGCAAACAATTTTAAATAGTCGAAGGCACGCACGTCAACAGGAGCAGTCTGAGCTTCGTCCTGGGAGTCCCTAAATTACAGCAAAGATATTCGGCTGTCAGATAGCGTGGGCAGGACACTCTGCCTCTGCCTCTGCCTCCGCCCTCGCATCCGCATCCTTCGCGCTGTAATGTTATGTAAGTAATGACTCCCCCGTGTACCGGCCAGTGTACAATTTGTGGACATTTAACTGTTTCTAATAATTATGTAAATGTCCGTCACTTGATGCGGCACTTTTGTGGCCAGAGTCCCCCGGATTCTCTGTCGCGACTCCTCCATCCATCCATTGTCCTTTTGAGCAATTCCTCTTAGTACAATTATGTGCAGTCCATGAGAAAATAAAACGAAAATGAGGGAAGAACTTTCCGTTCCACTACTGTGGGCGGGCCAGTGTCAAATTTAATGATGTTCCGGGAGCGTTCCTGTGGGGCAAGGTCCTGGTGTGGGCCGCAAGTAGATTAAATTGGCATAAATTTAAAATAACAAATTTTATTTACGAGCTAAATAAAAAGGGGATGTTTGTTGTTTTAAAAAAAATTAACCATCAATCAATGCCATTCCTATTTATTATTTCTTATAATTAAAAGTCTTTATACATACAAACGTTTGACCTATAAATTAAAGTGAGAATAGGAAAAATGTAGAGAATGACTAATTGATTTTCATCAGCTATCGGGGTATGAATTTTATAAATATTATTTTAACTTTAAAGACGTCGTTTTAAAAGAAATATTTCTACGGTAAATCTTAGTTTAAATTAAGTAATCTATAAAATATACTGCATTCCCTTTAAAGTACAAATTAATCACTTTTCAAAACTTCTTCTAAAAATAAAAAAGTTTTAAAATAGATGTAATTTATACCTGCTGGCTTTTACTTCCATTAATGGCTCGCTGCTTGGCCGGCAACAATGGTCCTTGGTCTTGGTCTTGGTGTTGGCTTTTCCTATTCCTATTCCACTGCAACGAACCATAAAATTATTATGCAAATACGGGGGTGGGCGTGGCAGGACATGGGCCAAGGGACAGGAGTGTGCACATATTAGGGCTACAAGCCGTTAATATGCAAATGGCACCGCGGCTCATTCATAAAAAGGGATTTTAAGTCCTTGAATGCCGCCGTCCTCGTCGCCGTCGTCTGGGTGCTGGCAACAGGATGTGCCGGCCATTCAGGGCGATCACGATAGGAGTCGGAATCTGGAGCCGGGTGTGGAATGTAAAAAGGCAGGACAATGGCAAAGGCTTGCATGTGCATAGTTTGTAAGACTAATGAGTGGTGCAAGGTGGACGGGGGAATTAAAAGTGAACATTAAAAGGGAAAATAAGAAGTCGGAAGGTTCCCTTTGGAATGTGAGTGTAAAATATTGCTCGAGATTTTAAAGGAAGATTTATGAGCTTCGTTAAGTCCATCAAATAATTTAGATTCAGCCAATCAGGGTGTAATTAAAACATAAGAATATATATCAAAGCACCTGAAAGGGTAAATTTAAAAATTATTTGAAAATCTATGTTAAAAAATATATAAATTCCCAAATTAGAAATGAATTTTTTTAATAGTTGTTGGAAACAAACTTTAGAAATTACGTTTAATTTCTTACAATGTTTAATTTAGTTCCAATTTCATCCATTTTCTTTAATAGTATTAAAAATAATTATATTATTGTCCTGCTGTTACTTAGTTACAAAAATGCCCATAAAATATAAAATAATAAATATATATAAATAAATAAATATATAAACATTTCTTTGCGAAAATGCACACGCTGGTAGTTTTTTCTTACAAAAGATGGCCTCTAATGTAGCTGTAACCTTAAATTAAGCAATCTTTTTTTTTCCAACGCACTGAAATAGATGATTTTCCTGCATATTATGCCACAGCCTCGAATCTCTCTCGCAGGATTGCATAAAGCAAGCCACAAAGGAGAGCATGGAGGAGAACTGCGAACTGAGGAAGTGCGCACACAAGAATTTCGCCACTCGACTGTGGCAGAGTAATTTCATAATTATGCAAGCACAAATGCCATTGTGTGACCTCCCCATCCACTCCTAGAAGGACCTTCCTCCAGCCCATCCGCCCGCAGTGTGTGAGGCAGCCTCAAGTGCAGGGGCAGAGTGTATAATTATTTGTTGCCTTGTAATTTTTCACTTAATTTCCATGGTCCGGGGCGTGACATCCGTTTTCTGCTGCCAAGAAGAATAAAAAAAGAGTGTGCAATTATTTTTAATGCTTCTCAACTAGCGAAAAAGGAGAGAAATTTTTGTATTTACTTTTGTTCAAGATTATCCCCGCAATGGAAATATTTTAAAAGTTATTACTGTGTAAGGAGGAACAGGGATTAAGAAAGAAATGCTCTAATTTACTTAAAAGTTAAAATATATAATATAATATAAATAATTTCAGGACACACTCAAAATTGAACCATATTTAAACTGCTAATACAAAGCATTTTATTTCCCTCTAACTACATTCCATATATTTTTTCCTTACTTCTCCACGAGTCCTTCCCGTTGATTCCATTTACCAAAAACACTTGACGCTAATCATCATATAAATGGTTTGTAAAATATTAGATAAGAGCGACCAAAAAAATAAACTGTTAAATGTTTCGGAATTAAATGCGTGATTTACCCCGTTGCTGGTTTGCCATTGCTCGCTGCTTCCTACTCCGCCCTCTACCTCATCTCAAGTGGCTTGGCTCTTTGCTTTTTCCCTCAGCGGGCGAGCGCCAACGCGATTTTCCATTAAATCCTTGAACAGCTAACGCGCTTAACTCTGCTAACCAACAAACCAAGCCCCCCATCCCGAAAGGCACCATCCCCTTCCCGATCCTTCCCTCTTTTTTTGTGGGTGGCAGCCCCAGCAGAGCTTATGCAAAAATTTTGTTTTATAAAATTTTCAAGTCAAGCGCCTAATCCCAACACTTATTCTTATACACTTCAATGTCTGGCACTAGAAGAGGGGGGATGGTTCAGGGGCGGCAAGTGCCACGCAGCGGGTGGTTGACAATGGGGTTACACCAAGGAAAATTCAAAGAAATTGTTTGAAGTAATTAACTTATTTTAAATATATTTTTAATTTGAGTGCTAAATTTTATATTAAATTTTAAACAATAGTTTTGGGCAAACTGATGTCAGAAACAGAGGATTATCTAAGCAAATAATTATATTAATATTCTGTCTCATAAAGAAATAATTTCTTGAAAAATTTAAGCAAGATATTCTAAATAAAATAAAATAAAACAAAGCTTTTTAAAGATGTTTTTTCTTTCTCAGTGTAGCTACGTTTTGTCGTCTTGGGGCTGGGCATTGAAAAAGTTTTTCTTTTCCCAACCAGACAATATTTTATGACAAGTGCCAAGGAGGGGTTGGGTTGCTTTGGCGAGGGGCGGGGCTTCTTTGGCTTCTAAGATGGTTTGGTGGGCTGCGGTTTAAACGGGGAACTGGTGCGGGGAGCTGTGGCAACACATTGGCACATTTCGGGATTATGCCACTGAAAAATTCATTCATTTCCTGCTTATTTTTCACGACAAAACGGGCGAGACCGAGCCGCCTACGCTTTCCCTATCCCACTGCCACTGCCAATCCTTAGCGCCGCCTTTAGAAAACCCCAACACTTTGTAATATATAATTAAGATTACAAGCTTTCTGGTTTTTAGGAGTCTGGGGCTGTGGTGCGCGGCTTTTACGACTCGACTTGACTGATAACCGAAGGCGAACTGCGCGCGGCCGCAGGAATTTATTCATGGCCCGGGGTCCAAGTTGGGGATCCTTCGGATCCTTTGGTGCCTTCGGCTTACCGGGTTGTTTATGTCCGGGCGCGACCTCTTGCAGATTAATTTATGCGTTGCGTAATTATTAAATCAAAAGTATTAATGCCCGGGACGGCCATCTCTTATAGCCCGAACGAATTGAGTGACCCGAGAGGACCCGAAGGCGCTAATCAACATTTAAGAGTTTCATAGCATACTTACTGGGGAGGAAGTTTAGGAAAGCGGAAATGACTCTTTGGGTATTGGTTTTACTGAGAGATCTAGAGGGTGAGAGTTTTTAATTAAATTTAATTTTACTAGTTGAGTCCTGAAGTATTTATTTTTAATGATAAAAGCCGTGAGACTTTTAATAGTTAAGTTAAAACTATTCAGGGATCTTAAAAACGAAGTATTGAAAAATATATTTGAATAAAATTAAATAGAATGCTACATTTTCTTTAAAATAGATTGACAATCCCTGAATACACTTTGAGTAAACTTAAGAAGGTCTCAATATTATTTAATATATAAAATAAAGGTCTCAGTTAGGTAGACGAACTTTTGTTGTCGTCCTGCGAAAAGATTCACCTCGATATCTTGCCACCAATTCATTACCCTCCAGAAGGGGGCGAAAATGTGGCAAATTGTCAACCATTTGATGGGACGCATTAACAAGCCTCTCTGGCTGAAAGACGACGCCACTTCAGTTTCAATTTGCATGACGCATTAATCAGCATTCGATTTGAATCTCGTTATCTGGTAGGTGTGCCAGTGCCCCCCCTTTCCTACTCCCTTGACAACGCCACGCAATAAATTCGAGCATCAAATGGTGAGTAATTTCTTTATGTTGCCGGCGTAATGTGCCACCATAACTTAGCCGGGCCAACGATAAGGCTGGAAAGGGGTGGAGTGTGCCGTACAGAGTGGAGTGGTGGAGCTGGAGCTCGGCTACCTGCTGGAAATTAGTATGCCGGGACATGAAAATCATTAGGGCTGAGACACACCGCTCCAACTGCGGTTCCATTTGGTCTGCGTGGGTATCACTAATTAAATTATATACATAACAGGCAGACACCAGAGCCGCCGGCAGATCCTCGACAGGACTAAGCAGGACAGCAACCTGGCAGCGCCACCAATCAGTGTCGAGTGGCTGGAGGCCAGATTTGGTTTTATGCCCACCGCAGGTGTAATTAAAGAGCGACTAGTGCCATAAATCTACCGGCCTCACTGTAACACGCTCTGTTGTACAGTGCGTTTCATCAGTAATAATCAGTAAAAATCAGTAAAAAATATGATAAATTAATAGAAATTAAATATGTAATATAAATTTTAATAAATAAGTGAATTAAATAATTAAAATGTATTAAAATAAATAGAAGTTATGAATGAGGAAGTTTATAAATATTTGAATATATTAATATTGAAAGTAAAGAATTGTTCCCACAAGATTTAAAGTTCGAATTTAGGTAACTATCAAATTTTTAAATTAATATAATGATTTATTATGTAATATATTGCAATATAGTTTAATAGTTTCCAAAATAATGCCATTTGTTTTACCTGAAACTCCATATTTATGAACTATAGCTTATCCTGTAGGAGATCCCAACAATCAACTGCTATCCCGAAAAAATAGCACTTAACCTTTTCTCCCACATAAAAAAAAGAGTACAAATGTTTTATCCCGAGCAAGCTGAGGGATCCCATTCAACTAATTAAAGACACCCCGAAGGGTTTTCCCACTCGAGCGTATGAGATTGTTTTCGATAAAGATTATGCACAAGTTTTTCGACTCGCCGACCGCAATTGTCCTCCTAAACTAACTGTTCGTCGGCCCCCTATATCTCACACCCCCCAGCGGTTTTCCTATTTTATTTTCACTTTTTAATTTGATGCGCGGCAGAGAAACAGTGCCAGGAAAAAAAAAAGGAAGCCATCGAGTAGGACAAAAAGGGAGAAAGGTTCCCTTTCTGTGGCCCTTTGGCAACGGGTTAAATCGCTTGTAATTACGCAACATAAATTTTAAATAAGTATCCGTTTCTTTTCGCCGCTCTTTCCGCATCCTTGCACTCAAAGGATCTCCCTGCAAATGTATGTATAGAAACTCAGATATACTTTCGAAATTCCCTTTGTGTTAATTGCGCTGGCTGGGAGGAAAAGTCAGTGGCCAAGTCAACCTCGAGTTGACCTTTTTGCCAGTCGTTTAGCCCCGCTCTCCATGTCCCATCTCCCTCCTCCCTCTGCCACCATTTTGGCCGGGCTTACATGCTAATTGTAACCAAAAATCCTGTTTATTGTGCGCACATCAAACTTTTAGTGTTGGTAAGCGGCTTAGTATTCAAATTGAATGTAATACATTTGGCCAAATTGCATGCGAGTCGGGTCTTAGCGCAAAGTCCCCGGGATTCCAGCTGACTTAAGCTGCCATTGTGGGTTGCGATTTCCCAATTCGTTGGGTTTGGGTTGCGTTCAAGTTTGGTTTTGGGTTTGGGTTCGGGTTCCCAGCAAAAAGGTCAACGGGGTAACGAGCATCCTTGATATGATGTTGAGGTTTTTACGAGGTTTTTGCTCAGCTTATGTGCCAGAACATAATGCTAATCGCCATCACGATAATGCGCTCGACTGCCCAAATCAGCTGTAAGCGCCGATATTTGAATTGGATGCTGGTGCTCAGGTTGAAGCGGCAACATTTATGGGATTTGGAGGCGTTGTCTTGGGGAAAATTGTGTGAGGACATTATTAGGTCAATTAAAGGCTTCTTTAGGCAGAGATATTTTCTTTAAAAAAATATATATGCTACCCTCTGGAGATTTAAATTTATCTTTAATCATTATTTGTCGTTGGAAATAAAATTTAATTAAAAGAATAGTTCAACATCTTTCCCTGATACTCTCTGCCTTGAGTCGCACTTAAACCTTATTTTAAATTATTGAAAAGAACATATTTCTGAACAAAAGTCCAACAGCATACATTATTTAAAGAGCTCTTAATGTATTTTCGTTTTCGGCTATCATTCATTCGCGGACTCATTGTGAGCAAACACTTTTTAGCACTTTCCGCTGACATTGGCGTTTCCGCTTCCTTTCCCGAATGGCGCTATAAATAAAGGCCGTGTGCTTTCTTGCCGCACTCAAGGATAATAAATGCACCTGTTCACATCACTCCGTATTCCTTCATATCATGACCGATATCCGGCTTACGCTTAACCAATAAAAATGTTCAAAATAATCACATTAAATATTATCCCCCGCCCCACTCTGAGGCATGTAAAGCGCATCAATTTCATGCCCTGAATAAGTGGAGAACAAGCGAAAAATGTAAGGAAAACTCCATTCAAAGGCATTAAAAATTGTTACGTGGGTATATGCCAATGAGGATGGGCATGGGGGATGGGCGAGTGGGATTGGGAATGGGAGTGCGGATTGGGAATCCTTACAACCACTCACCGCGGGCGGCTCCTGTCGCTGTACTTGGCAAAAGCGGATATTGATAAATTCTCGGCAATCAATAAAAAGTGATAAATGACAATTGCGTGTACGTCGACGAAAAAAAGGAGCAAAAATTAAACAAAGGAGAGAGAGAGAGAGAGAAAGTGGAAGGAAGAAAAACAGGGAAAAGCAGAGAGCAGCAAGGGATCGAATTTAAAACTTAACGAGTTCAGGAACTGACCCCCCATTCTGTTGCACCATGTACAATAGTTTTCTCATCAAAGGGTATTCCAATTTTCGTGGGAATTCTGTTATCAGAAATAATTAAGTAGAAGTAAATTTACGTTAATAAATAAATACTTTTAATATATTTCCATAGAGCTCTTTAAGAGTTACCTAGTAAAATATTGTACAAGTATCATTTATTTTGTTTTTTATATAACAGTTATGATTTTTTCGTTTATATATTTATTTATTTTTTACTTTTTCTACTCCTTTTCTCTTTGTTAACTTAAGTTTGCAGTTGCATATGAAAGAGAAGAAAATGCTTACTAATTGTCGGTTAATATCCAATTTCCCAAATGAATAAGTTTCTGAACTTTGATTTTTGTCATCGTTTTCCAGACGACTGACCAAAGCAAATGTAAAATGCCCAGAAATGCAAGTAAAAGGAAAATAAAGCAAGCAAAACAAAACAAAACAAAAAATTACAATTGGAATGAAGTTGAAACAAGGCGGAGTTCTCTCTGATTGTTGCCTTTTTACGGCATATGGCTGCCGGTGGCCCATTGTTTGTCATGCCTGAATGCATTATATAGGAGAAATGGAAAATTGCACAAGGAAAAATGTTTCTTTTAAGCTATACAGATACTATATAAAATTTATACATTTAAGAAAGCAAAAATAGTTTAGGGACTTAGGAAAATCAATTTATAATAATTATTATTTAATACTCAAAAGAAATATAAATATAAAATATAAGAATAACGTATATGTATAAAATCTTAACCATTTTAAATGTATTAAATTATTTTAATTTATTATAAAAAATATATTACAATAGAATGAAAAGCCACCCTGTCGTATACTTGATTTTCAGTGCTTGAAGTTCAAAGCAACAACGCAGAAAGCCAGAGAAACGCTTGTTTGCCCTTCTGCTAAAACAAAAACCAGTTGTCCTTATCAAATTGTTAACTGAAATAGGAAATCTTAGTTATGCATTTGTCCCACATACACAGTTTTCGTCTCTGTTTTTTAAATGCTTGTAGTGATGAGAAACGAAAGGATGTTTTGGTTTTGCGTGAAGGATATGCTTAAAAATGTTTCATTATATTTTACTAATATTTATTAAATGCTGTTTGATAATTATTTAATGCTTTGTGTATTTTTTATTATTATTTGCCATTTTCAACAGATAAAATAAATGTACTCCATGATTCAAATGTTCTTAAAATAAAAATTAATAAACAAAATGCATAGAAAATAAACGGATATTATAAAGTCTAAAGAATTTAAGAGGTATTTACAGTTAGAATCGCTTTTCTTCTTTGAGACATCATTAAAAGCACTTGTTATGCCTTGTGTCTCCACATACGTACGTATTCGTCTCTTGTTGCTGTCGATATCAACTCTATAGTTTTTCCTTTGTAACTCAATAAAGTTGTCGCTGCCCCGCCCCCACAACGCCCTCTATATGGCAATCACAGTTAGAATAGCACTAAAAATCAGCAAACAATGACAACACATTCACACCGACAAACACAATTATGCAACATAGACAGAGAGCGGGAGAGGGCAAGTTCAAAATAAAAATAGGAGCCCTTCACCAAATAGCCACTCATTTATTTGATTTTATGTGTAACCCATTTGCCGTGCACTCGAAATACAATGCCAAATGGATAATCGGATAAACGGGCGGGAAAAAAACACACACACACTTGGTTTTTATGTGCCCAGTCATTTGCCATTTTCACGGCCAGTTTTCCATTATTAGTTCAGCTCACTTCGATATCGTTTTCTTACTTTGGTTGAAAGGTGGCAAAAAGGTGTTGGTGTTAAAGAAAAATAACAAAGATTGAGATTACTTTCTTATAAATTACAATTTGTTTATGCTTATTTGAATTTTCTAGAATTTCAAAACATTTTTATTCCTTGAAAATTCACATAAATGTCCCAGTTAAGACAACTAGTTTGTCATTCGCCAAATGTCGCATGACAACCGCGTGAGAAACCGCTAAGTAATCACTTGCTCACGCAGAGGAAAAAAAGGAAAACCGGGAAAGAGGTAGAAAACCGAGAATGGAGCCAGAAGCAGACTTTTTTGTTAGCAAGTTTTCCTGGTGCGCACACACTGAGAACGCCATTAAAAATCCAAGTGGACAAAAAGAGCCGGAGCACTGGGCAAGTGAAACGGAATGCAAAATCAAAGTGCGATGGAGCTGGGTTACCTGGCAATGGCAATGGCAATGGCAGTGCTAGTGAAGCTTTCCTGCAATTGGAGCTGGAATGGAGCACACAGTCCACACTGCGGAGCTGCCACTGAGCCGAAAGCTGTCAGCTCAGAGCCGCAGTGCGACCGCAAACGGGAGGAAGCAGTGAGATTGAGGAGGATGCAAGCGAAGGAGCAGGATTTTCGGACAGGACAACAGCAGGGCCACAGCAGCAGGCACAGACCATTAAACGTGTCAAAAGACCTGATGCCCAAGAGACGGGCTGCAACTAGCTGCAGGAGTTGAACTCAAAACGGTGCCAGGACTACAAAAGGGAGTCAAGTTGGTCGTCTTTCTTTTATTTTTAAGGAACCATTTTTACACTTTTCGAAAAAATGATGAGGCTTTTTAATGGTTTAATTTATTTGTCCATCTTTTGAAATATATTTCAAATCCTCAAGAAATGAAAAATGATTTTCTGCAAATCTTGAATAAAAGTTACATTAAAGGTTAACGAATCTAATTAAAAAAAGATCATATGCCTTGTTTTTTCTTGTAAGCACACTTTAATTAAACAATTAAAATTGTAGTGTATGATTTAAACTTATTTCTTTCTATTTTGTTCTCTAAAAAAGCTGTGGCCAAAACTTTTTTGTCCGTTTTTTTTTCTGACTTTACTTTGCTTTATTTTAGACTTGTCTGTGGCTTACTTATTAAGTTATCCTTTGACAGTTTTTATTCTGGGCCAACATGTGAGGAAAGTTTTAAGAATTTTACAGCACACGAATTACTGACTAGAGTGTTCTTAATTAATTAAAAATCGTTTTATTGACGAAAGCAATTTAATTATAAAGTTATATACAATTTGGAAGTAAGGAGGAACTGAAGTTTAATATCAGTTATTAGTTTATTGATCATTGAAAAAATAAATTAATACGTAGCATATCACAAAACATTATTATCAATATTATATAAACCTTCATTTAATTTATTTTTTATTTACACCTCCTTATTTCTACTTATCTCCTAAATATTCAAATAAAAGAGGTTATTTTTTGGTAGTCTCAAGCAGACGCTTAAATTTTTTCGATTGGCTGCCAACTTGCTGATGATGAACAACTGTCACGCCCTCGAGCCTTTCTTTTCCTTTTTTTTTGGCAACTCCCGCACATCTCAAGGATATGGGAGCAACAAGAACAAGCGGCAGTGACAGGAATTGTCAACAATAGCAAACCGCGTTGTCTGCGGGTAATTTGACATTGGGCCACATCGCTGATGAGGGGTGAGCGGGGATGAGCGGGGGTCCTGCCGATGAGGATATGGCAGTGTCAGCTGAATAAGCAAGAGGAGCCCTTGTAAGGCACCACATCCTTGTGATGCACGAATGGGTTGCTGGTCGCACGTAATCACATATTTTGCATATTCCCACCGAACTGCACAATGGCCCTTCGTCTCCTTGGCTAATTTCGACTTCAAAGGGAATGCCAGAGTTAATTGAAATACATCAGAGCTGAGGTCCTGGCATCATCCCGCTGATTTATGACATGTCGGTTGCCTGACACGCGCCCAAGATCCTTTCAATTCATTTGCTATAAGGAATCAATATTTGCCAACATCAGTTACATTGCAGACAGCAAAGAGCCAAGCCAATGGCACTTCCTGTCCAATATCAAATACACAACACAAGGACACTAGGAAAGGACAAGCAACACTGAAGGGTATTACGATAGGTTTTGGGGTTTTATGAGTTTGAAAATAATAATAATTATGATAAAAAATTAATAATTTAAGAACTTCTCCTACAAGAAAAAGATGAAAGATAAAGATAGATAAATGTCTTCTTCCTTTTATTGTTTTATATTTATTTCTACAACGTAAATACTATTATCATTTTTGTTTTCATATTTAAGATGATTTCATCTTGATCTTTGTTCTTGTAAAATATATTAACATAAACCGTATTGTGTAAGTAAGTGTGTTCTAATGCACTTCACTGATTTAGTGTTTGCAACATTTCCTGTTTCCGGCTTTTTGTCGACTTCCGTTTCGCACTTGGTGGTGTCCTTGGTGTTGCTGTTGGTGCAATTGTTGCTGCTGCCGGCACTTCTCCAACCTAAACCGAAGCCAGTCAAACCATTGTCATTGCATCAGGATGATGATGCGATGGTGTGTGTGGCCACTTCAAAGCTCCTCGGTAATATCCTTGTCTGGCCAAAAGCGTTGATTGTCGTCCTACTCTCGCCGCTTTCACTTGCGCTTTCGACTGGTCCTGCTGCGGATGACTGCAGCAAAAATGGAGGAGTTTGACCACTTGCCCACTTTGCTGCGGCCTTTTCGGTCATCCTTTGGCCATTACGGCGTAATTGACACTTGCTCCGCAGCTTGTCTCCTTCCTGCTGCATTCCTGCATCCTTTTCCATTCCAAAATGAACAGTTTATTGCAAGAAGTGGCAGTGAATCATATTTATTGGAGGATGAAGCTTTCTTTTAAGTGGTTTTCCTTCGTCACATCATATCAATTATTTGGGAAATTCAAGAGAATTCATTCGTATGAAAATAGATCTTCGAATTATTTTTATAGATAAAGGTCACTCCATTTTAAACACTTTTATAAGTAGTTATTATAACTTTTCCAATGAGGAATGCTTATTTTTATCAGTGAAAACTTATGCTGCAAATTATCATTCCCTTTGAGAGGATATTAAAAGTAAAAATAGCTTGAGAGCATAAACGCATTTGGGAAAAGGGCCAAAACGAGTTTTGGGGCGTAAACAGGTCTCGGCGATGCAGTTGTATACATCAAGGAGCTGTCACAGTGTCCTTCCCTCGTCCTGCCTCCTGCTGCTGCTACTGCTACTGCTGCTGCATTGCAAATGCATAAACACAGTTTGATATTATTCCATCGCCAGCTGTGCACATTGAATCCTGATGCGGCTGCTCCGACTCCGACTTCTCCCTTAGATCCTGCTGCCTGTATTCCCGAGAAAAAGACAGCCTTCGAAGGCGGACATCACGTTGACATCGAGCAAGACATCGTGCGCCGAGGAAAATTGCATTAGAGTCAGCCGCCTGCACACATCCGCATCCACATTTCCATCCATGGCGATATGACAGCCAGAAAAACAGGAAAAATCCAGGGCAGGAGGAGCGAGGGAAGGAGGGCACCACAGTCATCGAACATTTGGTTTTCCATCCAACCCTCGCGGGCATAAAATATTCAAAATATTGTAATCGTAGAATACGAACCCAAGGCGAGGAAAAGCGGGTATGGGAATGTTGCTTTTCATCGTTTCGACAGGCGATGTGCATAATTTCCAGTTCACTTTGGTTCAGTTCTCATGCAGTTCGTTACAGTGCATTGAATGCACTGCTAGAAAATTTCTGATTAAATGAAATATTTCTCAAAACGAACAGACAGAATTTTTCTTCGCTATCTTTGATATATATATTTTAGACATTAAATAATGTAATTTAATTTCTTATAAATTTTTTCACTGCACTCCGAGTTCTCCTCAGTGTAATGCTCTCGCTGCACCCATTGGCAATCCCTCTCCTTCCCTTCCCTAGTGAATTATTTATTTGCCATGTTCTGTTTACTCGGCAAATTTAACAACTTATTAATAATGCATTTTTTGTGCTGACTCCGCTTGGCTAAATATTTTCCGCCACCGAAACCATAGCCCGGACCGAGCTCCACCCGCTCCACCCGCTCCCTTTGGCGTTACTTGGACCCTCTAATCGGGCTGACAAACGTTTAAATATTCGCTGCATTGTGCTATTTTTGGCAAAGTCTGCTCGTTTCCATTTCGATTTCCCCTCCATTTGATGATTTTCATTATTGTTATTATTGCTGGCTGCATTGTTCGCATCCAAATCTGGGCCCAAAAGCTGTCAATGGCTTGGCGTGATTATCTACAAGCTGTCTGATTCCGATTGTGATTCCGATTCCGATTCCACCGATTCTATCTGATTGGCTGACACATGTTTGGAGGAGGGAGCTTGGCCTGGCTCAGCGTAAATTTACAAATTTCAACAAGAAGTCAGCACAAAATTATTGTGTTCTGTCGGGCGAAACATTTATGAGCATCTCTCCTGTTCTATCCGCCAGTTGTCTGGCCTTGCCTGCACTTCACATTTTTTTGGCAAAATGTCAAAAAGAGCTTACAGTGGCTGTCATTTGTATACAGCAGTTAACCCGTATATATATTTGAAGGGATTTACAGTATTTCAAAAAAGACAACAACCAGTCAAATGTCAGCTAAGGCCTATAAAAACAGGAAATAAGTACTGAAAGCTCTTTTTTATTTAAGCAATTTAAGTGTAAATAAATTAAGAGCTTTAAAGTGAAATAAATATATTAATTAATATTAATAGTAAAAAAAATATATTAAGAAGCTTTTAAGTGAAATAAATATATGCTGAGGAATTAATATTTATAGTAAAAATAATATTTATTCCTAGTATCAACATTTTATTACTAGTTTCAATAGTTTTCTTATAATATTTACAAAACTAATTATAATCGTTAACAAATTAGGTAAGTAATATTTTTAAAATATAACTTAAAATCTAAAATCCACTGTTCGTTGCTTGCTTGATTTTTTATTTTGTTTAAGGGCTAAGTAACTGCCAACCAAAGACTCCCCGATATTTGCTCATCCCTTCACCGTATCGGAACACGGCCATAACTCACTCACGCCAGCCAGCTGCCAGCTCGTCCTTCGTCCTTTCGCCTCCCCCTTGGTAAATCTTGGGTAGAGCCTCCGTCTGTTGTCTGGCTTGTGCGCTCTTCTGATTGACAGGCTGAACAACGCGAAATCGTTGAAAATTGCCGAGTTTTGTATTTTCTAACCAGATTCTAGGGGAGGAGGTGTGTTTTTAAGGTTGGTGGGTTTGAAGAGTTTGAAAAGCTTCGGGTGTTTGAAGAGTTCTTTTTCTGCATGCTGGTGTTTCTTGCTTGGGTAATTGAACTGTAAGTACATTCGCAGCACAAATTTTACTACCATTTCTGCGACTCTTTGCTATTTTTATTTTTTGTTAGAGTGCCGCGCCTTCTTTGCCGGTAGGCGTAACTGTCTCTTTTAGCTTTAGACACACGCAGCGAGTCATAGAAGGTCGGAAATCGGGGATAGAGGCAGCAAACAGTAAATAAAGTTTAAAATTCAATTACAAGGCAATCGCTCACAAGCTGATTGTTACAGAGAAAGACTGAAAAAAACTTATTTTATTATGAGGATTTATAGTAAAATATTTTAAAAGTTTGTTTAACGTGAAAGTCCTTAAAAAAAGGTTTTTATTTTATAAAATAAATTTAAAAAATTGTGTAAACTTTCTTAAAATTGTATACTTTTTACATTTATTTTGTACTTCATATTCTAATTTGTTTAATAGCCAGTCATCATTTTTGAATGCTTAACTTTTCCTCAGTGTAGAAAGCATCGCAGGATTTGGCAGAGTGGACTGGAAAATCATAGAGTCCGAACTGCTAGTTCCCAGCTTTCACTGTCTTTTGTGATGCTGAAAATCAAATCCTTTATTGCCGCTTGCTGCAGGATCAATTAACGCTGCAAGTGTGTGCAAAGGCAATACCGCAAAAGCCACACACCCCCTCATACACACACACACACTCACACACGTCCGCGCGGCGGTGACAACCATTGACAACCACTCAAACTGCCTGCACTTTTTCGGTTAACAATTTTGTGTGTGTCTGCGTGAAGTGCAGTGCAATTGCAGTGAAAATTGCAACTCCACATGCTGCCGCCAGTTGCAACTGTAACTGTGTCCCAAAAACCCGTACTCAGTAGCAGTTCCTTCACCCGGATTCGGCCCCCAAATATGTAGTACAGTCGATGGCGAGTCTGAGCTGGCCGGACTGGCGAACATTTTTGCGGTGAAACGTTAATTTCCCACCGACCACTTTTCAACAGTTTGTCAACAGAAGCTGGCCAAGTGCGTCCAGCTTTGGTTTACCAATTGCCAACAATGACAACGATTGGAAAATCCAGGAGCTGCAGGAAAAGCGACGAAAAATTACCCATCTTGGAGCATTTGAAAATGGTAAAGTAATCCATAGAACAGGGTAATGCTTTTTGTTTTAATAGAGGGCATTAAATGGTTTTAATTTTATTTAAATAGTAAAGTCTTAACTTGTATTAATAAATATTTAAATAAAATCTATTTGAAATAAATGTTGATGGAGGATTTGTTATCTTTTAACACAGAAATCTCTAGCCAAAAATGAACTGAATTAACTTTATAATTCAATATATCTTCAGAACTTTTTTATATTCTGTATTTTAATTTATACTCAAACTTCCCTTGTTCGTAAAACTAAACTATCCTTCAAATGTATGTACAGGATACGTAAACCAAACTAATAAAATAACTCCAAACCTACCTCAATACCAGCGCCGAACAATACACAAAGCAAAGGAATAATTATTTGTGTTTTATTTTAGAATTTTGTGAGCCACCCCCCTTTTTGCAGAACCTCTTAGGCAAAAATGTGGCAAAAAAAAAGGGTTGGGAAAAGCGTGGAAATTTTGCTGGAGAGACGACGCAAATTGGAAAGTGTTTGCTTACACGAGCACTTTGGTAAATATCAATTAAAACTGATTTGCTGCCGAGCAGCAGCAGGGCTGTGTAAGTGAATGAGTGCTTTGCTTGTAAAGTTTCCGTACCTCAGGTTTGGTTAATCCAATCCAATCTGTAGCATTTGAATCGAATTTTTGGGGCTTTGCTTTGGCTCCTACTTGAGAGAGAACGATTTCATTTAGCATTTGATTTTTCTTTTCTTATTTTTTTTTTTCGTTGAGACCCCTTTTGCGGTTTTAAAACTATTCCCACTTGGGTTAGGTTAGGGAGCTCGCTACCTTGGCTGTTAATTAATTTTCAAGCAGTCGTTCTGTTTGCTCTCTGCCAGCTGGCCCACAAAATTACGCATTCGCCGTGTGTGCGCCTCAGCCAAAAAACAATTGAAATGAAATGAATTGACTGCCATAAATGAAATGAATAATGGTATATGTATTCGGTTACTATATCCACAATGGTTGGTAATTGAATTTTACGGGTAAATTTCTTTATGGTTACCCAGAAAATACGATTAAACCTTTTGTTATTTTGACTGCAAATTGTTGATGCATTGAGTGAATTTATTATTTTACAAAAGTGGCCTAGA
Source organism: Drosophila truncata (assembly GCA_008042515.1). Classification (NCBI taxonomy): domain Eukaryota; kingdom Metazoa; phylum Arthropoda; class Insecta; order Diptera; family Drosophilidae; genus Drosophila; species Drosophila truncata. The sequence continues at coordinate 386,007 of VNJQ01002680.1, read as the reverse complement.
TTTTAATAAACACAAACTGGTAAATAATAAAATTTTGTTGTGTGCTAATAATATTATTTTTTACATAATTTTCATTTACTTTACAACTGAAATTGATGCTTGACAAAGGAAATTAAATTTCTTTTAGGCCATTTACAGCCTTATATTGAAGCCCCCTTAACTCAAGTTAAAAATGAATTTCATGGCTGACTTGATAGACCAAATTAATCGATTTGTGCAACGAGCACTTGAACTGCAGTAAAAGCAGCAACAAAAATAATAACAAAACCACAACCGAGACAATAAACAATTCCGCTTCCTGTTTTCAGTTTGCATTTTTTTTCCCCCATATATAAATATTCGGTTCGTATCCGATTTTTTGTTAGTTTCTTTGTGGCAATGCTCCTTTCGTTTCGCTGGTCTGGATGTTATTATTACCTTTCATTGTTTCTGTTGCTGCGGTGCACCTGAACGTTCACAATTGCCGCGGTTACTTCTCCTAACCCCCTCACTTCGCCAACACACCATCCTTAACACCATGCGAAAGGAAAGTTGGAAAAATCAAAAAACTAAAAAATAAAAATTTTGTAAAAATAACAACATACAAAATGGCAAAGAACATTGAACTAGTAAGCTGCATACATATGTGGAAAAGCGAAATGCGAAACAGAATGCAGAGTAAAAGACAGGATATAAATATGCACAGGAAACACAGAAAGAAAAGATTTATTTGCGAGGGAATATATTAAACGGTAATGGTTGGAGTCTTAAGATAAAAGTTATTTATGCATTTAATACCTAGTTTTATTTTAAAGAATGATACCGAAAAACTTAATTTTAAAAGAAAATAATAAAGAATAATCTGTTCAAATAATTTGAAAACTACTGTCAGTGTAAAAAAGTCGCTGCTCTAAAAAGTATGCTATGATTTTTTGTTTTCTCTTTTATTCCTCTTAGTAGGTTGTGCAGTTGAGGCGTGGCAGGCTGGACAGCTGCTATTGCTACCGACCAGTCGACCAAGCCTGCTACCGCTTTTTTCCAGCACCACTGCCACCACGATGGCGGAGCATTGATATGGCCATGGCAAGTCCATTATGCAGCTCACTTGCCACGGCATATACAAATTGGTAGTAAAGTTGATAAAAAGCTACCATGAAATACATTTAAAGTAAATTTAATTAAGGGATAATTCGTATTTATTCAATTAAAACTCAAACTATTATTAAAACCTAAATTATTTCAACTAAAAAAATTGTTAATAATCAAAAAATCAAGCCCCAGTTGCATTTTTTTTTGCTGTCTAAATCAAACCCAACCGAAACGCCATAAATCCGCTTCCTTTAACGCACCTCCAAACCCTCAGCCCTGGACATGGCATAAACACTGAAAACGCATTTCAATTTATTTCAATTTGGATATTCACGTCTGGGAAAAAGAGATACGAATGACACCGAGCGAGGTGGCTGGGGAGCACAGAAAGAGGGAGAGTGTGTGTGTGTGTGTTAGATGGTGCTAATAGGGCGACAGATATGGAAACTGGCAGAAACATGCAGCAGTAAACCGAAACCGCTAAGCACGCAGTTTTTCCATTCCGCAGTCCGCAGTTCACTCCATCGAAATCCTGCGGCGGGATTTCGCCCGCAAGCCGCAAAAAGAATAACACATCACGCATACGACATGTAAGCCGCATTATGAATATTTTGTTGGCCGGGCCAAGCGCTTGTAAATCCAACTCCCAGCTCCTCTCTTTGCAGTCAATTGGAGCAAATATCAAATAGTCATAATCAACATTCAGGAAAAAACATTGAAAATGCATTTTGGTTCATTTGATTTATGAATAAGAGACGCGACAGTTGACGAACCGTGGGTTGGTTGATATTTGTTTAAAAAAATTCCTAGTTTAATTTTATCTTTTGGATTACATTTTACTTATAATTATTAATAATAATCGTTTAACCTAAACATAATAAAATTAATAATTGATTAGCTATTTATTTATTTAAAATTTAAAGTTACATTTCAGAATTTATTGCATTTACTATTTTTCCTAGACTTCCATAAATGTTTTTTTTTGCAATCAAAGTTTGTAAACTATTTCCACTGTCTTGACAGTTTTCTATTGGGTGCATTGATCGAGAAGATTGGTGGATATTGCCAACTGCCAGGACCTCCCGCAGGACCCCGCTGATGGCTAATGCATCAATTATTTTCCCCGCGTTTTTCCAACTCCATTAAAATGCATGCTATGCGGGGAAATGTAAAGCGCAGGGCTCCAGTACCAAAAGGGAACTCGACACTTTGTGGCTGTCGCATTTTAATTGCCTGCAAATGGAGAAATACCAACGCAAATGCAGCAACAGCGGGGAACGTTATTATCGATATTGATATTGATTTTAAGTCCTTCTGGCAAATGCATTAGGCCGCATAAAATTTTGGCGTATGGTATGGGTGTTCCTCTCTTCCCTTGACCACACTCAATGCATCCAATTCAATTCAATTCGATTCGGTCGTCCGTTCGTTAATAACCACAAATATTTTCATAATGCTCGCTTATGAAAATTTTGCAAAATTACCAGGCAATGAAAAGTATTTCGTACACATCGCTGGGCGACGCTGAGTTGGCAGAAATAAAATAAAATGTTTTTGGGGGGAATTGAAAGGGATGAGTGTCTTTTAATAGAGAAACAGGGGTATATTCAATGATTTTGTATAATTAGAAAAATATAGAAAACCGTATTCATTACAAATAAATTATATATTTAATTTTTAGCCACACATTTTACTATATTATATTCATTCTAAAATGGCGTTTAATAATTTAATTTAACTGAAATGGATTAGCCTGTATGGTAAATACTTCTCAAGTCTAGGGTAAAAGACAGGCTATTTAAAGCACGCAATATTTTTACATAATATAACCCAAACAAAATATTATATAACTATAACAAAATACTTTATTTTTGTGATATATAAATGAAATAATATTGTAATGATTTTTTCCTAATTAAATGTTACTTGATACATATTTTTAGGTAAATACAAATTAAATATTCTGCGGAATAAATGCATTACTAATGAGATGATAATAGGAATTTGTGCAGATCAAAAATAAAACAACAAAATATTACAACGTTTGAATTAGAGAAAATAAGCCTCTATTAAAAACTTTAAAAATTATGAACGGTCAAAATAAAGATCGGCTTAATATAGACGTATAAGATATTCTTATGTATTCCAAAAATAAAATTTATTTGTATATTTCTTGTTAAAAAGTACTTCACAAAAAGAAATCCAGGTCGACGGATTGCCAGAGAGAAGATGGCCTCGGTGTCTGGCTTGCCATTTGACTTTTGTCAGTGGTTGTCGGCCGTAAATCAATTTTAATCAATTTTTTTGTGCCGGGGCCCGCCGAGAAGCCCGTTTCCCCTTCCCGGTTACCCATTGAGTGCTTAGAAGTAATTGATTTCCCCGCCATTAGCGACGCGAATCGCAGACAATCAATTGCGGAGAGCCCCAAAGAAGGACTCGCCAGAGTCGAATTGGAGGGAGCGGAGCTGTGGTTGGGGGCTTGTCATTGCTCTGAGGCACAAACAAATTAAGGACAATTATTTCAATTAACCAAATGCAAATAAATCGAACCGCGTTAAGCAAACAAACATTTGCGCTCCGTGCCTTTGCCTGTGCCTTTGCCTTGGTTTCCCATTCAGGGAGTGGTGCTTTCTGGTGGCGTTTCATTTGGGGCTGGGCACTGGTGGCATGGGGAATTTTTCACTTTGCGACCGGCTCTGGGTTGGATTGATAATAATTTAGCCCGAGTTTATTTAGGCTTTAATTAATAATGAATTGAGAAACTCATTACGTGGCGGCAAACAAACGGAGCAAAGCAGGTGCGTGGGTAGATCGAATACTAATGCGAATCAATTGAGATAATGTAACTGACATTTAAATAAATTTAATTCGCGGCATTTGGTTGAAGAAAAGAAGAAGGATTTGAAAAGTTAAAGATTGTTATAGTGAGTATAATGCAGGAAACTTGATAAAAATATTAATTAATTGCCTAAAATGATTGTTACTTAAATTACTTGTGTTTTTATGAATATACTTCTCTCTTTTTTATATATAAGCATACCTCTAAGGATTATACAATATATTTGGTTAACAAAATAAATCGTTCTCCCTTCGGTGATGCTCCACAATAGCTGAGTAAACGTTTTGTCCCGCTCGACGCTAATTACAAGAGGTGGAACTGCCGCCCTTAAACGCCCTTCACTGCAGTCCACTTCACAACTCTTCAGTATTCGCTTCCAATTGGGATACAGGAGTAAATTTGTGATGAGGACCCTGTCGAGTTGCCGGGACAACGCAGCTACTTAGTTAATGAACCTGTTGAGGTCGAGAGATCGGGGAGGAGGAGTAGCTCGTCAGGCCGGTGGACTGACGTTTCGATTGGATATCTTCTGCCCTCCTAGCCCAATCCCGATGCCTTCTCCCTGGCGGCAGGCTGTGTATCAACAGTTGCAGGAGCGAAGGATTCTCCAATTGCGATATTTATGCACGTATGTACTGCTTCATGTGCGGTGTGTGTGTGTGTGTGTTTGTGAGCCTTTGTGTGAGTGGGCCTGTGTGTTTGTCTGTGGTTTATTACGCTGCTCTTAGCAATTATATTTGTTACCCAATTAGCGTAAAATTGTGTTTATTGGCATACGACTGGGACCGCACCTCCCGCGTCAGTCCTCCTGGCCCTTTCTCACCTCCGTTCCATATCGAATTAGCTAATGAAGTTGTAGTTGTTGCCGGCCGATTGCCCCCACACAAACACCCCTCAAGTACACACACAAACACACACACAAACACCGAAACACACACACATATCTGCATGCCCGTGTATCTATTAGTTTGTTAACCTAATTTGCTAAAAACACCCACACAGCCAAATAGGCTCTGCTTGTTGCTTGAGTGGGTGTTTCCACAAGTCCTTAGTCTCTTAGGGACACTAAAAGAAACCAGTTTGACTTTATTCTCTTAAGGCTCATTAGATTGCATTTTTATATAATTTTTCTGTATTTTAGTTGCTTAAAATTGTATTTATTGCTTTATTATTTTATATATTTTATGAAAGAAAATATAAAATCTTTCTTTTTTTAACCAAATAAAAGGATTTATAAAAATTAATAGTTAAAAGATTTATTTTTGCAACTTATCAATGTTTAGGAACAATTTTTACCAGTGTCCTGCTGCGATAACTTCTTAGCTTCCTGAACGTCCTCCCGCAGGAACAGTTGCTCTTGTCTCTGGTAGCAGCTCTCATAGGTGTTATGGCTAATGCTTAGATAAAATATCTCATTAAGTATTGTTGCTACTGCCTGGCCTGTTATAAATCGCTTCTGGACTAACCACTGCCTCGGTAATGTGTGTAGTAGTAGTGCATCCTACATACATCCTAGCAGAAGCCCCTGAATTATTCAATTAAAGTTGATGGAGTCCACTGGACTTGGTAAATGAATAGCCATAACATAGATACATAAGTATCCTGGCCAGGAAGTAAGTACAAAGAGAGAACAAATCAAGGATTAAGCAGGTCTTTCACCTTTAAGTTAAAGCTATAAAGGGAGCGTAACACAGATTTATTTTTTCTCTTTTACAAGATTTATTCATAAATGCTTTTATCCCCAAGTGCATTTTACTCTTCATCTATTAAGGTTACTTTAATATTCCTTCCTCTTCACTGACTCATGGTAGCTCCATTGAATTGAAGAATTCTTATGTTTTTCAAGATAACTTAATTAAGTTCCTGTAAGTGGCCGGCTCTTAATCCTGAATTCAATTTAGCCAACTGAATGGATTATAAATTAACGCGATTGTTTCTATATGAAACCAAGTTTAGACTGTGTCTATTTGTATGCGAATTCGTGTTTGCGTTGCGAATTGCAGACAATCAAAACGTAACTGTTTAATTAACCCTTTGTTCAAGACTATCTCAGATTATGGCAAACAATTGCCGTTAATTGTGGGTCTATTTGGCACTAAAATGGCTTTCTTTTGAAGCGAATAAAATGATTTTATTGCCACAATTCAGATGGTGTTTGCTGGTTGAATATTTTAGTTTCAAATAAGGCCTGAAATTGTGCATTGAACGCGTTCCATTTGCTGTTTAAGTTTTGGCATTTATAAATAAGTGAAATATATTTATTTTTAATTAATTTTATAGCAATTTTTGTAAACCCGTTCTTGAGCTTTTTCCCAGAACTCTGCTTACTTTAGCCTCTTTAAGACGTTAATTTCTGCCACACACAGTGTCGGTGTCTGTAGAGTAAAAGGGGGAAAGGACTTGAGGAGACATGATTTATTTGTACTTATTTGTGCAAAGATGGTGTCCCGACTTCCTTCAACCCATCCACTGGTAGGCACCGCCTTTTGTCTCCCGCTAACCAGACAATTATTTATTAGCTCTCCCAGCATATACACACATGGGTGCGACTGTATCCGCGTGTTTCCCCAGTCTGTTATCCTGGCTGTTTAAGACAGCTTAAGGAGAGCATGTTGAAAAATTCATTTTCATGTTTGGCTGCAGCTCTGGCAATTTCTCATAAGCAAGCAAAGTTTTTCTTTGGCCAAAGAAAAACAAAAAAAAAACAAAAGCAAGGCGAAGCAGAAAAATTTAATTTGAGCTCCTTATGCGTGTCTTGGCATTCGGGTAAGCTGCTTAGCATATGGAATACGGACTGCAGCATATGCCATAAGGCATATGGCGGCGACTGTCTCGGCCCTCCAGCTCCATTCCCAGCCATCAATCACCGGGGAAGGAAAAATATGGCAAGGCATGAAAGGATCGTCTCACAAGAGGGGAGAGTATTTAAATCGGCAATTACATCGGGACCGTGGACAATGGGTGAATGGAATGGAACGGTGGCTCCGCATTCGTTTCGTGGCTCAATTATATGAGGCCAAGAAGAAGTTGGTCCTTACTTTTAACTTGTTCCAATGTCTTTTTAATTTTATTTCGAGGGATGCTTTCAGTTAAACAAAAAAGATGATTACGTATATGTAAAATATAGCTACCCTAATATATAGATAACCATGAATTATTATAGAAATAGCCCACCCACATGCTTTTATTTCTTGTACAATATAAATATAATATATTATATTATATATCAAAAGCTTTTTTAATTTCTTAGTAACAATTTCAATATTATTGTAAATTTTCCTAATAAGTCTTGAGGAAACCATAATATAATCCTATTATAATAATAGATTAAGATGGTTAGCAGTTAATCATTATTATAAGTTATTTAATTTTTTTTTAATTATTAAATGACAGGGTGTCCTGCCTTCGATACCGATTAGTTGGCCTCTCAAGCTGACCGTAAAACAGCTTTAATGGCGGTCGTTTGCTCTGATCCTGAGCCTGGACCCATTTCTTTTGCCGGCATTTAACTCTTACGCTCATTTATCATCCTTTGAGAGCCTGCAGCGCCAGATGAACTTCGAGTGTGTGTGTGTGTGTGTTGTGTGGCCTGCATTTAACTTGCACATATGCATGCTCGACACTCTATATATATGTATGTATATATACATTGATATTGGTTGGCAAACATTTTTCGCCAAGTGCTCGCTGCCCGGCTCGAGTTAAGCGTTCGTTTATTCCCCGCATATTTTTTTATTGGCCATATTGCGAGCATTTCATTTCAATAACTCTCGCCTGTGCGCCTTGTTCCCTTTCCGCAATTGCTTAAGTCGTAATCGTGCTGCAATATGGGCTCTTAAAATGATGGACCCAATATATATATGTACAGATATATCCTCGTATGTGCATAAGAACGCATATATTCGCGCAGCGTGACATTTTGTTGTATATTCGCTATGAATTTATGGCCGTAAATTAATTGCGCATACGTCATGTGTGACAGACTCATTTGACTTGAGCCAACAGCTTGGCTAAGGGTAGTTGCAAAGGAGTTCCCAGGGTAATTGCAGTGTACAATGCTAAGTATCAGTTTCTTGGTGGCTTAGGGGTTTTTTTTAGGCGAAGTTTTTACTAGAATTCGGAAATATTTATTATTATAAATCTAAGGAATAGCTGCCAATACATTTCCTTGAATTAAGCTGTTTATTATTATTTAGGGTTTTGTTTCTATAATTATCCCTAAGTTGTATTCCCCTCTTTTTTTAATTTAGTGAACTAAAAACCATATATAGGTATTCCTTTTAATTAAAAAATAGTTATAGTAAAGAAAATATGTAATTTTTGCTTGTTTCTGTATGTTTTTGTTGTTTGTTGAACTAAATATCATATATTGGTTTTCCTTTTAATTAAAAAATAATTATAGTAAAGAAAATATGTAATATTCGCTTGTTTCTGTATTTTTTGTTAGCCTTAAAATGCATATTTCATTCCATTAATAACATAACCTCAAAGCATTAAAAGTATATCAATTTTTGTAAAATCTAAATGTTCTACAGAAAGAATTTATTCGAATGATTCATTTTTTGTTTAAATTTAAATCAAATATTCTGTAATCAATTCGATTTCCCTGCAAGGGCATTGAAACTTCGTTTAAGTTGACTTCCCATTTCATTGAGCAAATATGGGAAATATGTCGGAACAGTGTGCGTATTCATATGAATGAGGGAAAAATTGAATTGAAAATAAAGAATGGAATGGAATATTGCTTAGCAGGGGCAAGAACGGGTTAAATGTGTTACGAGGCAGCTGGAAATCAACAAACCAGCAGCAGCAGCAGAGGCAAAATGCATCCAACGAGATGCTCCACATACGCATCATCAAAGGCACAAATGCAACTTCCGTTTCCGCCTGCAGACGAGGCTGGGGCTATGGAAAATAGGGGATGTGCAGCCCAAACAGTGTCAAACACAATGCTTGCTCAACACTCAGCTCGGCTGATTGCAATTGCTTGGCTTGTTTGCATCCAGCACTCATATTTATTTGTGTTTGCCCAGAACGGAACTGTATTTGAATATTTCATAATTTGCGAATATTTCTGTTATGCTCGCCTTGGATTTAGATACATCTCCCATTTCTCGACAGGATCTGTTGCTACTGCGGTACGTGTCTGTGGCTTAATTTGTTGCAAATGTAGTTTGTTTTTCAATTAGCAAACACTTCCACTCCGCTCCGCTCCACTCCACTCGAACCGAACCGAAAGCTGCCTAGAAGAGCCACTAATTGGTATTTTATCTTTTAATTTCTAGCACATTTTCAGCACACACACACACACACAGACACACTCAGCCAGACACAGCCAGGGATAGATATAGAAATCCCAGCTGGGATAGCTTAGAGACACTCGCTACGTTTTAGTTTTCAATTGTTTGCCATCGGATTTTCCAAATGCTCTCACTCCGGTCTTCATTTCCAATCCTCCCGCATACCATCCACTTTTCCACTTCCACTTTTCCCAAGCATTTGCCATTGGCTGCGTTTTCGTTTGCACTTCGGTGAGCCGCATAAATTATTTTATTATTTAGCTGTCGCATTAATGCCAATTCAATTTGTTTGATTAGACTTGACGGGTAAGAGAAAAGAAGTGAGTAATCAGTGGTGCTCGTTAATTGTGTTTGTCACGCTTTTCAATGGTTTTTGCCCATAAAAAGGGTATTTCAAATGTATTAAAAATGTATATTAATTAATGAAATTATGCATTAAATATAATACAAAGTTTTTATTTAAAAACACTAACATTGAAATACATATCTACTAAATGATGTAGTGTTTTCCTAGATATTTTAAAATGTGTAAAAAATATTTCTTTTATAAAAGAATACCCCGAATTTATGATTAGAAGAGCATCAACGTTTTCGGCTCTGCTAATCATAATTTTTTCTTCATTTTCCAGTGGATTATTGGCAAATTGTTGTCACAGTTATTAGCAATATAATGTTCATAATTAGTTAGACATCGATGGGACTGTCTAATTATATTTCTCCCCACTGAATTCACATTTTTTTTTATAGTTTTCATAGTTTGGTTTTGTGTAAAAAATAATTAATAAATATATGCATGCATGCATCGTATTAATACTTGTCATAAAAATTGGCTAACCGCGCTCAGTATCATCTGCTCTGGTCCAACTTACATTGTTGTTGCTGTTCGCATGACAAACGATGTGACAATTTAAATCTATTGGGGAAAGCTGTGTGATAAATTGGCCTCAGCCAACAGAGCATCGTTCGTTTGACAACGTAAAAAGAGTGGAGAAAAAAATTAAACACGGAAAATTAAAACAAAAAAGCTCAGTGAAAAATGCATCAGCGAAGAGAGGCAACAACAAAGAATCGAGGTTTCGGGGCCAGCAGTGCAACACTTTTGTCTGACACTGTCAATTTGGTATTAAAATATCGCACAGAGCTTTATTAAACGGGACAGTTGATCCAAGGGCTCAAATGGCAGCTGGGAAAAGTTAAAGTCTGCCAGGAAAATTCTTTGGCATATAGATTCTGGGAAATCTTTAAATAATTCAATACAATTTACAGGGGGATTTTGGAAAGAGTTTACAAAATGATTGATAATTTTTAAAGAATGTTTCGGGAAATTGTATAATAATTAATAAGTTTCAAATTATTTAAATTATTAAAACTCTAAATGCTTAAGGTTTTTCAATTGAAAATTAAACTAAACAGATTATTCCCTTTGATTGTTTGTATTTTTTATAGTCTTTTTTGTATTATAGCTTATTCAACATTAATAATTAGCTAATTACAATTAAAATATATTTATTTTCTAATCGCTTTTTATGGGTTTTTAGATAGGAATAGGTTTATTAACAATCTGCGGCCCATTCCTCTTGCTAATTAGCAGACACACGCCCTCGGGCACATTTAACCCGTGCTATCTGAGGCCAATTTGTTCGCTGCCTTATCAATGTCAAAGGAACTACAACCACGACTGAAACAGTAATTGAGCGAACTATTTATAAGCAAATAGTCTGTAGAGGGAGGGGGGGTAATAAAAACAATTTTATTTTTGGTAATTTTCACTACTAGCAGTGAAACCGGAGACGGCAAACCGACGGAACCCCATTGAATGTCCGCTCGCTTGGCACGCAATGCGTTCACTTTTTTTTCTATGGGTTCTCGGTTAGTTAGTTCGTAATTATTTAAATGGTACAAGATGCTCCATAATGATAACACTCCACAACCAGCACGTTTCATTGGTTTCCTGTTCGTTGTTTTTTTTTTTTTGGGCTTTCGGGGGAAAAATCGGGGCGGAGGGACTCAGAATTAATTGCCGCTGTAGTTTGGCTTCGGTTTTCGGTTTTCGGTTTTCGGTTTTCGGTTTTCGGTTTTCAGTTTCGGCTTGTCTTTCATTTCAGGCTAGTTACTTTGGCTGGCTGCCGGAACAGTTGTAGTTGCAGTAGTCACTGTTTTCCCGCTGTAAGCGGTGTGGGATTTTATATGGCGCAAAGTTTTCCGGAACTGCTTATCGGAAGCAGCAGAAAAGTTCCCAAAAAGCCCGCAAGTGTGTGGTAATAAAAAGTTCTCCTCTTTGTCTTTTTTCCCAGCCATCCATAACTACCCCAAAAGCGTTCGTTATGCGACTTAATTGTTAGCTGTAAAGATTTACCATCACAAATGTTGCTTGGTTGGGGGAAAACTGAGAGCCAAGATAGAGGAGTCCTTCCCGCACAGACCCACAATCAGGCATCAGCCCTGCATTGTTTATTTATGTTTAAATGTTATGCCAATTTGTTGGAACGGAAGTTTATAGTAGTTCTACTAGAAAAAAGCATAGCTATTAAAATTTCATAAAATTATATGGCCATAAACAATTATTAATTACATAATTAATAGATCAAATCATGATATTATTAAATGTAAAATATGTAAAAGATGTATGATAAAAAAGACTACTTACTATAGGCTTTAGATTTATTAGTAAAAATAAATTATAAAAATTTATATAACTTATTTTGAATAATATTTAAAACTAATTATAATTTATAGAATATTTCTTCATAGTTGAACCAATGAGAGAGCTCCGCTAAACCCCACTGAGATAGAGCCATAAGCAGCTGAAAAAAGGGCGTTGCGTGCATTTAAGCTTTCTCAATGAATAATATTTGTGCAGTCGCCGAAAAACAGAAAGTATTAAACAAAACAAGGCTTTCAAACACCCTCGGCACCCACATCCACATCCTCGTCCACAGTTGGCAAGGAATAACCATCCGCCGCTTGTCAGCGCTTGTTTGCTTGTTAAGGTTGCGTTCCTCTTCGTTGCAGCTCTGTGATGTCCTTTTTTTCGAGGAATATTTTGTGCAGCTGCACTTAAACATAAAGTAGCAAAGGTAAACACAATATTATAAAAACAAGGACCACAAAAAAGGACAAAAAAGAGAGAAAGAAATAAGGGGGAAGCGGAGACATTAAAGTGCAGCCTGCGTTGGCAGAGGATGTGCCACCAATAAAATACGAGGGAAACTACAAAAAACTGCGCAAAAATTATATATGTATTACAGGGATAAATATATTATGCACTGTGAACTAATTTCGTTAGTGAACAAATAGATAAATAAATAAATTAAATCAAAATTTAATAAAAATTTCAAAAGATTATTATTTAATGAAAATTTGTTGAAAAACATAAAAACATATATTATGAGTTGTTTAAAAATTTAATAATTACTAATTGAACATATTAACCATAAGGAAATTCTATATTAAACTTATGAATGATAAATCAGCTTCTTATAATCTTCCAAAGATGTAAAATAAATTAATTTGAAAATGTTCAGTGCATGTCAGCTAATGTTTATATATATGCAGGCACACCAGGTGCACTTCTGTGTCTGTATTGGTGTGTCCTTGCACGTGGATTCTGGTGGCAGTCTGTGTGTGTTTATATGTGAGGTGGATCCGTTTAGGTGTTCCAGCAGGAGCAGAGCCGCCGAAGGAGCAGCACTCAGCGCTAGGCTACACACATTAATGTTGTCCAAGTGCCATACTAAATTATGTATGTGCCCAGCATGTGTGTCTGTCTCTCTCCTGCCACGACTTCGCCCCTCGTCCTTGGGGTACAAAATACCACCTTACCTACCCCCGCTAGCCGTACTCACCATTCCCCTTTCCATGTGCAAATAGTTTTTCAAAGTGCTTGAAACGCGTGCCGCCAGACACCGCAACTGTAATTATGTTGAAAGTAAAAAGCTTGTGAAATATTAAGTACTGACTTGGCCTGCCACATGCTGCACTAACCGAATGTTTGAGTGTGTGAGTTAAATATTTAAAGCAGTTGCAATTTCTTGACGACTTTTTTGATACCTGTGCGGCGATCGTTTCAAGTTACAAGGATTATATTCCGAAATTTTAATATGAAGTAGAAGATATCCATGTAAGACTTTAAAAAATCAATCAAACTATTCTTGTTAATAAATTGAAATTAATTGTAAGTGACATTTATGGAGCAAACCCTAATTATTAAAAAAATTTAATAACAATTTAGAGTTCGTAGGGATATGTATTCATAGTATATATCCCAGGCCTAATCACTTCCATTGTTCACCCATTTTCATTCGTTTGTCATGCACCAATTGTTGTTGGTTGCCATTTTAGCCAACTAACTGTGATTCTGCCATGTTCATTGAAAAAGAATCATATATTTTTGCAACGATGCAGGAACAAAATCCCACCCACTTTCCACTTTTCATTTGGCGAGTGGACCAAGCCAGTCTGCTAATAGAAATAAAAACAAAAACGGCACACAAACTAAGCCGGGCTAAAGGCTCAAAGGCGGCTGGCTCAGAGTCCTTTACCCCGGCCTCTCCCTGGTGGTGCCCTCTCTTTTGCCTGTTTCAGCCTCGGCCTGCAATGAAAACAAAAAGCGATTTGCAAGTTTTCTATTGCGCATAAAAGTATGCTATGCTATGGAACCTGTTTTTTTTTGCACTGCTTTCCATGGTCGTGTTATTTTTTCCTTCTTTTGCCGCTGGTTTTTCTTACTTTTTTTTGTGCTTTTCATAAAACCAAACTATTAAGCCAAGTGTTAAACTCATTTAGCGCGGATTTATGCGCCCGAGTGCCTCATGCATACATATGTGTGTGTCTGTGCACGGGGGCGTGTGTGTGGGTGTGTGCAAGCTCCGAGTCCTGCCCGGGTGTGTGGGTGTGTGCGTGTGAGCCTGCTTTGTAAACGTGCCGTTTTCTTTTATGCGTTTTTAATAAGCCTTTTGCCAAGCGTGTCGTAGTTTGTTTGTTAGTGACTCTACCACCCTCTACCTCTCTTTTTTATTTTTTATTTTTCATTTTTTCTATTTACAGCTTTGCATTTTGATTGCTGGCATTTGTGCGCCTAATATTTGCTGCTGCAGCTGATTTTACTCGTTTTTTTTCTTTATTCTAGCTGAACTTGAAGCGTAAAATTGAGTAGCAACGCAGTCAGGTCCTTTTTTTATATTTTTTGCATATGCCTAGCCTCTTTTGTTTTTAGGTCCCATGGGCATATGTGTGTTTTTGTGAGCTGCCAGGGATTAATTAAAACATTGGATGGAGAATAGTTCCAATTTTCAAACAGAAAGGAAGAAGAGATGACTTTTTTTTTTTGTAGGTATTTAAAGAATAAAGGGATCTAGATTTTTGTTTAAGGACGTTTTATAGTATTTAGTGTCAACTATAAAATAACTTTGAATTTACATGTGTTTTAAATATGTAATATTTCTCACCTTAAGGTGTGCAATCAATTTCACGCTACTCAAATGTGTTTCACCGCAATAACATTTTGCTAAATTGTTTACTTAAATTTTTGCTCAATCTGCAGCCTGTAGAAATAACCAGTAATATATGTATATTTAAGGCTCTGCAAATGGCAGCTAAAGTCAGTTTGGATGAAGGTTTAGCATTCGGAAAAATCCAAACACGAGAAATTTAATCAATTTACCACAAAGAGAACTTTGATACGGTTTAGAATTTTGTTATGGTTGTCATATGCCTTTTTTTCTTCATTTTATTATTTTATTTTGATATGTAAGCTAGGCAAATTTTTGTAATAATAATGTTTTCAATATAACTTACTTGCCTGTTTGTCGGTTTGTTTGTTTTTCTATGCGTGTGTGTTTGTTTTCGAGTTTGACATGGCTTTTCTGATGCGGACTTACCGAAGCAAAGGCCAAAATCAAATATCACGGTAGCTAATACTGCCCTGGGTTACACTGAAAGGAAAGTTCATAATATATTTGTAAACAGGTAAAGAATAATGAAAGCGTAGAAATATATAAAGGTAAAAAGAGGTCATAAATAAGGAAGCTTTTTATAAATTAGCCAAAAAACTACTATAGATGATTTCCAAAAAGAAAGATATTATATTATATTATATTATTTTATATAAAAGAGTTTTTAAATTATTTTTAAAAAGGTGAATACTAAATGAAATCTTTTCTTAATAGAAAAATTGAATTAAATATGAGAACATAAATAATAAAAAAAGTTTTCATTCACATTTAACTGTTAATTTTAGTGTAAAGTTGATACTTTGAAAATATTTGTAGGATTTTATGACCAAATCGTCCATGTGAAGGCAGTCATTCCATCACCTGGACATGCATATACTATAATTCCCTCGTCTGCAGTGTCGTCTAGTCCTTGCTTTCAATTCGTTTTGGTTTGGTTTTAGTCCATTCCCGTTTCCTACTCATTCCCATATCCATCGGTGCGCCCTTCGTCAGTCTGCCAGGACGACCACAAGCAGCCAACACCAGTCAGCCATCCTGTGGACGGTGTGTGTTCTATATATCTACGTTTACCATACATATAAGGAAAAGTGCCAATCAAAGTTAATTGAAAATTCATTGAATCTTGTATATTTAAGTGAGGCATACAACATAAATCTATGTAAAATGAGTGTGTCGATGTCTGTATCTGTCTCTCTGATGCCTGATGCTGCTGCTGTTCTATTTCTGTGTCTGTGTGTGTGCGTATCTCATCTCGAATCGTTTGTTGTAATCATGTTGTTGGCAGTTGTTGTTCTTGTTTATGCCAAAGTGTTTGCAGTTCAGCTTACAAGGTAAACAAATTTCTGATCAATGCATAAATAGCAGAAATTGCAACGCAAATTGCACGATGAATTTGACACAATAAAGTCATTTAATAGGTAAAATAATAGATGTTGAGCTGTATATTTATGAGGGAAATTGCAGATAAATTGTCTTTAGAAGGTTTAAGTTAAACGGTAATCAAAGTTAATTATAGCGCAAATAATTGAATAAAAAATGACGAATTAAAATGAAATTAATGAGAAAAGTTCAAAAGTTTAATTAGAGTATTAATTTATTTTACCATTTACCACACATATATTTCAATAATTTAATTTGATTTGAGCTGCAATTAATTGTGCAAATATTTTCCCAATTTTTCATTTCCTTTACACTTCCTTCCTACATTTTATTTTCTTTCATTTTTCCCACTCAAATCGAACGGCAAACAGAGTATCCGTGGCCAACACGAATGTCAGCGTGGAGTGTGAGTGCTTTTGACGTCACCACTTTTGGGGGTGACTGTTAACCCACCCACTCTCCCTGGCGTATTAACCCACGCCACCCCCACCGCCTGTCATTTGCATCGCGCGGCGTTGTAACCACACTTACAGTTACAGCTCGCAAAGTGTTTACCTTTTACTTAAGAAATTACACTCGGGCAAACAGAATTTGCGTGCCCACAAATCCAGACTCGGAAGTCCGACTCCAAGTGGCTGCGCACATTTTTCCATCAAGAGCCAACGATGGCTTTCCAATGCCCACTGCTTTTCTCTCCTTCCCCCCCCTGCCACGATTTTCCTCTGCCTACAAATTGAAAAGTTTTCTTGGCTTTACTCGCCAGGATTTGCCTTCTTATATGCCAGGAATCGATGGGTTGGGATGGGTATATTCGGATTGAGGTTTGAGAACTAAAAGAGTAGATTTCTTTAGATAATATTTTTGGGATTTATTGCAAAATCAAAACTAATTAATTTATGAATTATATTTTACGTATATTCTTTATAACTTGATTTTTTGAGGTTCTAGATCCTCATTTTTATGTTAATATTGATGTTCTATCAGGGTATTCGCAAGTTCTAATATAAATCCTCCTTAAAACATTTTCTTTTTCTAGATTTCCTTTCCTTATTTTTAAGTGGGCGCTGGATTGGACGTCTTGGCTCCCTGCATGTTTGTTGACTTTTGTACGCTAATAGCAAAAAGCATTCCATTGTGCGGCGAAGAGGTTCCTACTTCCCTTGTTCGGATTCTTTAAGGACTAAGAGCTGGACAAGGAGTTCAAAAGTTTAGCGTGCCAGACAATTTGTGGGTCTCAAAGTTTTTAATAAGAGGTCATTGATTTACATTAGCCAGCCAAATTGGTAAATGCTCCCCTTGAAAGCGAGAAACCAAAGGGAAAATGGAATTGGTTTTGGATTCCACATTATTGAAAATAATGCCTGTGAAATTTTAAATTGTTCTTAAACTTGATGCTTTTGTAAGGGATTTTTTCTCTCTTTATATATAAAATGATTTAGAAATATTTAGTATAATAAATAAAATAAAATGAAAAGAATTGGTAAACATTCCAAATGATACAAATAAATCTTCAAAAAATTATTACTCTTTTTAATAAGAATAAAGAACATTTAATTAGGTTATTTCAAAACATTTTAAGCTCTCAATTTGCGGGTAAATGGAAATCTTTGATTTACATTGTAAGGTTTATTTGGAGCCTTTTTGGCTATCGGATAATATTTTATATTCAATACTTGAAGTTCCCCGTTTTTCCTTTGTTGCCTTAAGTATCCTCCTTTCTTTAGTTCGGCCATTTGGACAACCTTTATTGGCCTGACGCTCAGTTTGAATGATGATTGACCCCAACACACGGGCCATGCATGTTAGGAACGGATAGGAAAAGGTCACAACTCCGGAGACGGAGACCGATGGCACTCAATATTTATGGCCAGGCGAACCGCAAACAATTGAAGCTTAAAAGCCAAACAATGAAATTTAGAACTTCCAATTAGGAGTTGACCAAAAACAGCGGCAACGACAAAGCAATAAAAGCCAACTTTATGGACTACACAAAAGGCGTGGCCGACGACGACAATAACAAGCTCATAAAATGTATTATTTTTTTTTGTTTGGTTTGGTTTGGCCAGCTCGACCCACCTGCCACATGAAAATGAAACCAATAAGCAGCCATAAAGGACGCACACTGCTGAATGAAACAACAACAGCAACAACAACGGCGGGGACAAATCAAATTCAAACTCAAAAGGCACAAAAACAGATTGAGGTCTTCAAATTGGTAACGAAAAACTATGCGTAGAGAGTGCTCGGCTCCGCCTCACCGAAAAAGCCGCAAATTGTTGCAGGTCTCGTTTCTTTTTTTTTTTTTTTTTTTTTGCTGCCATTGGTTTGAGGTTGCATTTGATTTTCCAGCGTATGGGAGGAGGCTCAAAGGTAAAATGGGGAGAGGGGAGAGAGTTGACAAAGGGTAGAAACGGACCCATTACATTCAAATCAGACATGCCAGTTAGTTAGTTAGTGTCCATTGTGCCCATTGCCAGGGTTACCGGGTAACGCCCCTTACCCATTGCTTTGTCAAAGCCCCCTGATGAGTAGGTGCCCACGGCCATGGAGTCGAGGGGAATGTGAGGAATGTCCACAATGCAAAGGCTACTGATAGCAGTGATTATGCACTGCAGATTGCAGCGATTGCAGGAATAGATCGTAACTCGACGAAGCTGATTTGGTTAAGTTCAGACAATTTAGACAATAGATTTACCATAACTCTGGTTTTACTTCAATGCTTAACTCCCATTTATTACTTTACAATTAAACTCACATTATTTTCTCCCTCTGTGACAACGGATCTCGATTTTCGCCCATCTCCCATGCACACGCATTAAGCATACGCAACGTGCGCCCAGTTTATGGGCCGGACTCAAAGCTTTTATGCCAACATTTTATTGATGCACACCGAACCACAAAGAGACATGGCTGTGGTAGAAAAGGGCTTGCGGAAAATAGCAGACAGAGTATCCATCTACACCAAAAATTGTCACTACAGGCAGGGATACCATTGCTGCAGCCTGAAATGTGCGTGAGTGTCGTGCGTGTGTGTGTGTGTGTGTGTGTTTGCTGAATGTGTCCTGCATTTTGGGCCAGAAATTAAGTTGCATTTTCATTATTTTCGTATAGCCAGGCAGCCGTTTGGCCATTCGATTCGCTCGACTGGGCCACAGTTCAATTATAAACTGCCCGAACAGGCACTGGAAGAAAAGAATGGGACTGGGAAATTTAAGAAAAATTAGTAGGAACACCAAAATTATTTAGAAAAACTATTGTTTTGAATTATTGAAATTTTTTTATATTTTTAATTGACACTTAAAGAACTAAACTTCAAGAATTGGTTTATATATCTTTGGTGAGGAACTTTATTACGTATACGCAATGTTTAACAAATAAATTCCATTCAAACCATAAAGATTAATTTTAGATAAAAACATTTTTATGCGAAGTTTATCATAGATTATCCTTTTCTTACCAGTGTAAATCGTGCTGAGCTTGAGGTCCTGCTTGGCTATGTCTATGTGTTTGTTTGCATGTTGTTTTTCCTTTTCGGCTTCACTGAATCTTTGTTTGTCAATTTGCTGGTTTTTCTTTGTGTTTTTTCTTTTTTCTGTTTCTAGTTTTATGCTGCTGGTGTTACTGGCATTTTGGAAACTCCGTTGCATCTTTAAAGGTCCGTGCCGGGCAGGAATATGCACACAAAGTGAAATGAAATTCTCCCCAAGGAACCCGAGCAAATGCTCGGCCCCAGAAGGGATAGGGATAAGGGTTTTTTTTGGGTTTGGTTGCCGAGTTGGTTGAAAAACTACCCCATTGGCAAGCGGAAATGCAAATTGTCGTGTGCGCATGTTGTTACAAATTCAAAATGACAATGGAGACGCTCCGCTCCACACAGACCCAACTAACCGTGCAGTCAACTTGGTCGCAACTTGAGGCGCCACTAACCATCGTCCCACCCCCTCAGATAGTCCTTCGAAAAATACGATAACCCAGCTAGAGTGAACATCGAGGAGTCATCTGCATTAGCCGGGCTCCACTGCGCTCTTCAAGAGCTCCAATCGCTTTAAGCCACAACTTGCAAGGCAAATACTTGTTCTTTAGATACAGTGCGGTTCAAGACCTTAATGGTTGGTAAAGCAAGAAAAATAAATGCAGTTTTAGTTTTTCTTTCGAAATCAATACAATTGTTTATTACTTTTCTAAAAATTGATTTTGTTTGAAGTCATATTCAGTGCCTCACTGTATTTTCGCATTATATCGGCACTTGTCAGTTGCTATTCCTTTTTATACCCTTGCAGGGTATTATAGTTTCAGTCAGAAGTTTGCAACGCAGTGAAGGAGACATCTCCGACCCTTTAAAGTATATATATTCTTGATCAGCATCAACAGCCGAGTCGATCTAGCCATGTCCGTCTGTCAGTCTGTCCGTCTGT